>JANHGB010026428.1:0-50157 GCA_026283785.1 Coracopsis vasa
CTTGTTTTTTACTGATTTCTTATTTCTGTTCAAAGAACATAATTCACCACCCTTTTTTTTTAGGTCCAAGCATTGCACTTGGTGATGTATGATCCTTAAGTCTGACTTTCTGAATACTCAAACCTGACTTTCATTTATCATCCTAAATGAAGGAGCAGGCTGGTTAATGAACAGAGACGGATGACTATTGCTGCAATTTCTTCCAAACTGAAATTTGTTTCTCTTTTTTCAAGCAGCAACAAAATAGCAGTAGTTACATAAATGGTTTTAGTTATCATCTTTGTATGCCCTCCTGTGTCGTCCCTCCTAATGGTACTTTATTTCATGTTTTAGAGCAGTACGTGAAGCAAGGAATAAACTTGTTTTAAAATGATTTGCCAACTTATATTTTTGCAAAAGTCTAGATAGGCAGAGGTTTTCCAGAGGGTGACTTTCTGCAGGACATGGAGCTTTGTTGCATTAGATGGTAAGATCTGATGGTGGAAAGTGCTGTTTGCATATTAAATATCACTCCTTATACAGTACCCTGGACTTTCAAACAGCAGCTTCCCCTTCCCCCTCCCCAAGGAGGACTTTTTCACTTTGTACTTCCCATAACCTCATCACCAACTCCCTCTTTGAAAAGAGCTGAAAGAGGAAATATCTGTCAGCTCAGGTGTTGGCCACTGCTTGTCTTCAAAAGGAAATGAAAATTCTCAGCAAGTGAAACCTCAGACTGTAAGGAGACAGGTGGCAGGAAAGGTTGTACCTCCTGTAATGCAAAGGACCACAGTGCAATGAAGGAGTGAAGGAACTAGAAACTCACACTGAACTCATCAGGCACACAAAAAGTTCTCTCATCTCATCTGGCACAGAAACAAATTCTTCCTTTTTCAAGTGAAGAAAAAGACCATAAAAGTCTACCCAGGGATGTTAGATTTTTTTTATCATCATCTGCTAGCATCGTTTTGCTTGAATTTTACTGTATTCAAAAGGATTTCTGCTTTGTATAAGAAATAGTCAGATCAAACCAAGCCACAAACAGGAAGGACTCTTCCTCTTGGTCTTTAATGTTGAAACTCCCATAGTTTCCATCCTGCAGTGTGTCTCAGCGTGAGCAGACCTCCTGCTCTGTGTGTGCAGACAGAATATCCTCAAGAACAGAGACCATTTTTAAACCCTCTGCAGTGGCTCACAACTAATTGCTACCTGCCCCATAGGATCTTTGCTAATTTAGCTTAATAAAATTATTAAATAGCAAATTTCAGGAGAAGCAGCAGCAATGTCCTCATTATTAGATTTAGGAAAACTGCCAAAAGCCATCATTGTTACTGTGTATTTAGAAAAAAAATTCCTTAACAGAATGAAGATGTCAAAGGGACACAGTGAAGTATGCTTCCAATAAGGCATCTAAGGCCCATTTCTTTGGGGTCAAAAATGAAAGTTTCTTGGCCAGAAAAACAAGTTTGTAGACCAGATGCAAATGATTAGAGAGAGAGATGTTAAATAAAATAAGCAGCTACATACCTCCAGGTCATTAAAGAACAGATGTGTATCTGCAAGGTTGAAGATCATTTCTTCCATCATAAGACCTATCCGCACAGACGTTGTAGTGTCCTGTGAGGGGAAAACATAACCAGGTTTTTATCCATTCACTTTGATCTTTTTTCTGGGAGGGAGAGGTAGGAGATCTTAGAGCAAACATAGAATCTACACAGTCCTGTTTTCGAAGACAGGTTCATTAAAGTAATTTTATTTCCCAAGTGTATCTTAAAATGGTTTTCCTATCCTTTCTTCTGCTTTCATAGATAATTAAATTCTGTTCCTTGAAAGATGTCTATGGCTTGCCTTGATCAGTAATAGCCCATGCACTTCAGATGATATAACAAGAACCTTTGAACACCTGAGACTATATGAGAATTGTTTCAGTAGTTTAGACCAAGAATTGATTTCCAATAGTGTCATTAGGGAATAGTTAGGAGAGAGTTACAAGCAATAGAGTACACAGAGGGTGATCCTTTCTTGACTTTGTCCTTCAAACCAGCCCTAGAAGGTCAGCATTATTCTCTTTTAATGTCAAACAGCAACTTGGTGAGCAAAATCTGAAAACAGAATCCATAAATGCAGTCTCTTTCTCTAGAGGGTGCAATCCATGTGTCTCAGCACATTTGGCTTAGGTCTTTACTGCCATAACTTAGGTGACCAGCACAGAACCAGACAGAAAGGCAGATGTGTTGTTCCCACATCAGAGCCCAGCACGATAACAGCATTTACTGTCTTCAGCAGCAGACATGCCCCCAGACAGGAGATACAAGCGCAGCCGCAGTGCCGCATGCACCACTCCGGTCTGCACGGCCTGGCTGACTGTGAAGGTTTGCTCATTCTGCCATTTCCTTGTGCCAACAGCCCCTCACCTACCCAGCTGTGGGTCTCACTTGGCCCTTCCCCGAGAGGGTCCCAAACTGCTTCCTAAAAGACATGATGCAGAAGCTCTGGCTGCCTGCAGCACTTTTAAAACACACTTTTTTAATGATTAAGAGAATGTGAAAACACACATGCCAGCAGCTCTAAAACAGCTTCTATATGCTCTTAAGCATGTGTGAACTTTCTCACATCCAGATCCTGCTCCTACCAACATCAGTGGCAAAACCTTAATTAAATTGCTCTGGAGGACTACACTACCTGCAGCTCTACTTTAGTGTGTTTAGTAGATTTGGTTTAGAAAATTAATGTTTTTCCCTGCCTGTTGTTACCCATCTGAGACAAAACCACCTGTGAGACGGCTGCCACTTCATTTCCTCACCAACTCAGCAAGTACAATCTTAAATTGTCTCAGGCTGACAGGGCTGACTCTGCTTGGCTGAGGAAGCCACCCACAGACAATCCTGCATGGCAAAAATGACTTTTGGCTGGGCTATTTTCCCATCTTTTGGCTTGGAAGGCTACTTTAACAGCTGACTACATGTGCATAGCAGATCTACTCGGTCCTCCAAGCTGCCACTTGGATGGGGATGGTGGCTGCAGGGCTCCTACAGCTGTTGGCTCACTGCTTCAAAGCTGCCCACTGGGCACTGGATACAGCCTCCACGGATCTGTTACTCTGAAACACAAACAAGTGACCTGCTGTACCCAGCCTCATGCACTGCAATATTAAATGAATCTCAGTAACTGTTCCATGTGTCTTGAGCATAAAGCCAACCATCCCTCCTGCCCCTGAACAACTAACTTTGTTCCGAAACCCACAGCAAAAGCACAGAAACACACTGATGCAAACAAGGTCACCAGCAGAACATTTCCTTATTCATTAAATACTTCAAAAACACAAGCAAAAACTAATCTGTGGTTAATTTGATAAACACTCACAGCTCCAAAGCATTGTGTCTGTTCAAACTAAACAACAACAGACAACTTGGAAAAAAATAGAGCATTCCCACACAGCCTTTTTTTTTTTGTAATTCATCTTCATTAGGACAGAGGTCTCTCATCTTTATGTTTATGTGGGTGGTTTTCCTTCACTGAAGTTACATGCTAAACCAGGGCAGATTTATACGTAGTCTTTGCTCTAATTTTCTGCAGATTTCTGTGGAGTCATGTTATTGTATGACAGGATGGTAATGAATTAGTTGAGGAGCTCTAACAGGGAGCACAATGTTTGGAGGATGAGTACATTTCAATCAACCTTTGTGGCAGATGCTGTTGACATGGATGGTGTATTACACACTAACCTAATTATTACGCATTCTTGGTGTAGTTCTCTTTAATTAGAGCAGAATGGCTGTGGTTTCAGCCATGTGTGTGACTCACAAGCATTGTGCCCATCTAAAGAAAAGCTCTGTCACTCATGTTTAAACATGCTTGTTGCTGTCCCAGAAAGAAGGGCACTTTCTCCTTTGGGCAAAAAGTAAACTTCAACAGACTTGCCTTGAACATGTCTCTAATTTCAAGCCCCAAACCTCCTCTCCTGACAAGGCACAGGGACACAGGCATGATCAGGACATTTGACTGCGGCCCCACGTGAACAGCATTGAATCAAATTTTACTACCCAGGTGTAGGTACACAGGGGAACTGTTTTGCAGAAAATATGCTGCTAGGAAGAAATTATTTTGTAAAATAGTTTTTAATGAAGCAATTTATTTTTATACATTTCAAGGATCATTAGCCTTTAAAACTCTTTCAGGAAATCTCACTGGTTGGTATCTGTCATTTATCCTCTAAGTTTTGTCTTCAACTTCATTGGTATTAATCACTAATGGGGAGAAGGAAACATTTCCACACTGCATGAAGTTACCTTCTCTTAAACTAAACTATACAGAAATGTAGATGAGAGAGGGAAAAAAAAAAGTAAAATCTTTCTCTTGAGATAGAGAATATGATGGAATGAAAATAAAGCAGAAAAATGCACTTTACCACCCAGAGGGGAAGTCGTTTGGGGAAATGATTTGGCATCACTGCCTTCACAGTATGGACATTTCCTCTACAGCAAGGCATGCTTCCAAGACTTAAAGAGGCTGATAAAGTTAAAAGGCAAATCAGCACTCCCACTATTGTATAGGTGTCTAGAGGCACTAGGCCAGGGTTCCACTGGCAGTTAATTTATTTGCATTACTGTAGCATCTAGAAGCACTAGACCCAGACTTGAACCCTGCTGTGCTAGAGGTTGTACCCACACAGAAGAAAGACACAGTCACTGCAGCTGTCAAGTATGAATAATCAGAAAAATCAGACTGATGAGAAAGCACCAAAATGAGATTAGGTGTATCAATCACGTCAAAATTCTGTGTACAGTGTGTAAATTGAACAAGAACTATGAAATTTACCTGAAGATGATGATGAAGAGATTTTCTGAGGCAGAGAAATCCTGTATCACTAAAGGGTATCTGTGCTTCAGGAGATGCCCTGTGGGCTGCTAATGCTTATGTTAGAGCACTGTAAGTTTGACAGAGTTAACACAAAGTTATCACATCCATACCGATGATTCCTGCTAACATGCCCTTCCATGAGAAAACTACCCTGTAGCCCTGCAAACAAGCTTCCTGAGTAACAGATCTAGTTTTCTGATGCTATATGAGCCCAAGGAAGAATGGATCGCAGACAGCTTGAAATCAGATCTCCTCCAGGAACCACTTTTTACAGAGAAAACAGATTAATCTAAAAACTGAACCCATGGTGCTTGTTTAGTAACTTTAGAAAAGCAAGGTCCTACCCCTCTGCTAATCTAGGAGTCATGCTTTCACAAACAAGGACAATGAGAGGCAGGGATAGAAAACAGGCAATGAACTCCTTTTGTAAACAAAACCTCCAGCACCACAGCGTATCCCTATGTGCCTCACCTCTGCCACACACCACTGTTGGAGCTTCCTTTAGGGTCGCAATTAAACAGCTCCACAAATTACTTTAGTGCTAACCTCTGGTGCTCACGCATGACAGTCCAGGCACTCCTGACCCTCCAATGCACAGCTTTAACAGGGTTCTTCCCATCAGCTGGGGGAAATAGGCACCAATGTAGCAGTGGTCATTGTGAAGTATTCATTCTCAAAGAGACTTATATTCCCCCTCCTCAATGCACCCTTCACTCCCACTTTTAACAAAGAGAAGTAGTAGTTTCACAGAATCAACCAGGTTGGAAAAGACCTTTAAGATCATCAAGTCCAACTGTTCCCCAGCACTGCCAAGGCCACCACTAAACCATGTCACTGAGAGCATCGTCTACATGATTTTTGAACACTTCCAGGGACGGTGGCTCCACCACTGCCCTGGGCAGCCTGTTCCAATGCCTGAGCACCCTCTTGGTGGAGAAATTATTCCTAATCTCCAGTCTAAACCTCCCCTGGTGCAGCTTGAGGCCATTACCTCTTGTCCTATCGCTTGTTACTTGGGAGAAGAGACCCACCTCACTACAACCTCCTTTCAGGTAGTTGTAGAGATTGAAAAGGGCCCCCCTGAGCCTTCTCTTCTCCAGACTGAGCTATTACTAGAGGTACTGGAATTACCAACACAAAAGCCCATGTGTGTTGCAGCCACACTTCACATTGCACTGTCAGGATCCTCTCAAATGGGTCTGTATTAAAACCTTATCACTGTTCTCCCAAATCACTGAGATAGATTTATTTTTCATAAACTGCTTATATTTGTCCTACAGTGTGCATTAGAGATATGTATTAGTTAACACCTGCAGCTACTGCTAATCCAGATGGCTGGATGTCCATAGCCAACTCTTCCCTCTAGTACACTGTAATTTTGAAAGGAACAGAGAAAAAGACTTATCTCTGGCAATCTCTCAAGTGCAAGTCACTCTCGCCTTCGAAAGGTGGAAAAGCCAATTCCAAGCCTCTGCCTTACAGGTACCTTGTTCAGACTTGCAGGCCATTAGCAAAGGGGCAAAGCTGGCTCCTTTGAGATGGATAAGAGATCAGCTTCTTGTCTGACTCTGCTTCTATTTAGCAATGTGCCAATTAACCCAACATTCAGAATGTTAGGACAAAGTCATTTTGAGCATGGATCTTGGATTCAGACCTCCCCCCCATTTGAAAAAAACCCAACAAAATAAAGCTCTAGTATTTAAAACTAATCAGTCTCTTTAAATCCCTGCCAAATACCTGTTTATGCCATGAGCAAATAATTACTTTCCTACAAGGAAGAACGTATTAATTAAGAGTATTCATCAGACTCCTATTCTCTAGGGTTTATCTGCCACAGGTGTCAGCCAGAGGTGAGAGACGGATTAGTATACAATCAAGGGCTTTCCAAGTTAAATCTCCTCCTTGTGGTTAGCTCTTAATAATGAAGTTGTCACCAAAAGAAAGAATTTAATAGTTTTAATTGGGTTTAATTACTTGGAAACTCCTGGAAAATGGACCAGCTTGGCTGTTATATAAAAGTAATAATAATAATAAAAAAAGCAAAGATACAAATGCCTGGGCTACATGTTTGAACAAAAAGAGTCTGTGAGAATAATAATTCTTGTACTGTAATGTTTTATACTTCAATCAGAATGAGACATGAACAAGGGTTTCCCATTATAGGACATGTGCATCAGTTCTAGTTCAAGTAAGTCCACGTCTTCTTGAGGAAGAGAACACATTTATCTCTTTTACTACACTTAAGTAGCTTAGATTGCAATTTTATCTTTTTAATAGACACAGGCTATAGCCAGACCCAGGCTCTCAGAGTTTCCAATTGAGAGAGCGGGTATTTGTGAGAAACATTGCTTTAAATAACCAAAGTAGCTCAGAATCAAAACCCATTTTCAGAAGCGACTGAAGTAACCGCACTTCAGACTTCTTAAATAAGTGATTCAAATAGAATCACTCAGCTTTTCAGGCTCTAAACCTTTTTTTCCCCCAAACAAAGACATATTGTTTTACCTGAACATTGATATATCCAGGTTTATTAGACAATCTCCCAAATTTAAATGAATAGCATCTACAGTCAGCACAGTGCAAGCTTGTGAAAGGTCCATGCTAGATGGACAGCAAATACAATTTAATCCCTTTTCTTCAGATAGCTTTTCATAGTCACCCTTACTGTGACTTGAGAGATACTTCCAAATTATTGCTTATTAATTACTGAAGGACTAGCTTTTTACTGGCATGTATCTGTTCAGAAATGATTGGGGTCTACACCTTGAAAATAAGCAAATGGGCATGTCAGTCATTAAACCCTCACTTTCAAGAGCACATGGAGGTTGAAAAGGTTCTCCTGCCACTTTAAATGAACTATGCTCAGGGACAAGCAGTAATGACTACATGAATTTACCCAGTGTCTGAACCCATGAGTTCTTAAATGATTCTGGTCCTGTGGGAATACTGTACTTACATACAGGTGAAAAGCTGGGCCATGATGCTTGAGAACAAATGGGAATTACTTTGATTTAGTAACGCAAAAGGCTCAAAAATCTACAAATATTTTTTTTTACTATACAGGGCATAAGAGGGAGTGAAATTAAAACCAAATATGTCTTCATTCCCTTCTCCTCAACACTGCAAAATCACTCTATTTCTCTATGCAAGCCCTTTATAACAGTGAAAAATACAGAACTCCTGGAAAGCTTGGTGGAAACACATCACTGTGTGCAATCCTCTGCACAACTACGTATTTTGCACATGCAACTTCCTAACACAAGTTATGTCGTTCTGTTTTTCAAACTATTCTTCCCTTAAAAGCAAGTCACGATTCAGTGATACTGGAAAGTAGGGTCCCTTTGCTCACACTTGTTTGACAATCCAGCGCTGCTTCTGATACATATTTTATGTCAAAATTAATCCTTTAATACTTCCAAATACCATATGTGCACTTTGCTTAGAAAACCCTCTGCTCTCCTAAGCTCTAGTACAAGAGGTTACATCTACACGAGCTCAGAGCATCTCCCGTGCCCATCATCTAAGCTGCTGTGGATCTGGTTTTGCTGTTTCTCCTGCTGCTTCTCATCAAGAGTACAGATGATAAACACAGATGTTTGCTCCTGAAATACACATTTGAAATAATCAAATGGCTGGAATTATTTACTCCCTTCTCTCCAATAATGAACTAATAATTGATATAGCAGCATGTCTAAAGTAACAGACTTCTTTATTACCTGCAGTGACTGAATGCTTTTTTAATTTAACTTAAAAAGGCATTAAACACAAGGTTTAGCCTCCAGTGGGTAAAAAAATCTCCTACTTCCTCAGAAAATCCTTTCCAAATTGTATTCATCTTGACTTAATCCATGATCTACTGAGTGAATTAGGCACTATTTGTTTTGAAAATCTATTTTATGGAGTTCCAAAGACTGTGTTTTCCTTAGGAAGGGCTTATTCTGCCTTTCTGACCAGGATGCCTGCTAGCAGCCCTCAGCATAGGCCTCTGCAGGTTTTCAACGTCCCAAGGTGCCCCACACATATGACTAACAAAATGTAAATAAACACAGCTGAGCCAGTAAGAAATTGGAAGGTTTTCTCATTAAAGAAATAAAATAAACAGATGTCCTTAAGCACTTTGGCTCATGTTTGTCAAAGGAATGGAAAACTCTCAGAAGTCTGAACAGCAGTCGTGATATAAGGCCACATCTCAAGCGAGAGAAGAAGGAAAAAAGCGATGCCATGGCACTTAGAATTAACTAATAGTTCTCAAGGGAGGGCGCTTTTGATTTGAACCTTAGCAACTTCTACAAATAGTTTTTAACAGCCGAGCAATAAAATGGGGTTTTATTCCTTCTCAGTTTGTAAAGTAGTAAAGGACAGATTCAGCCATTAGAAGCATGAATCACCATCAGATTTGATTAAATCCCTATGGTGTTTCAATCAGGTCCTGGCTTTAGGGTCCTGTGAGAGAACAAAGCGGGAAAAAGCACAAACTACTTGAAGCATTCAATGAGTACAGAAATAAAAGAAGAAAAAATATCAACCCTAGGGTTTTACAGGGATCTCAAGTAGATCCAAGCAGGAACTTTTCAATGACTTTTCTTTTTTTTAATTGGAAATCCTAATTCACTTTAAGGAAAACTTTTTGTAGGAATATGTAACTGCTGGTGAAGCTTTTGAGCAATGAAGTTTCTTAAACCCAAAACATCATTTCTGGTGAGAACAACATAGTCCAGTTCACAGACAGCCAACATACAGCAGCTTGAAATGCTGGAAAATCATCTTTACCTCAACTAGGCCAAGCAGCAACTTTAGCTGCTATGTCCAAAAGGTCTCGAGGCCTGGCTGCTGTTGGAGGACCCTCTCCTAGTCCTTCACATACCTGTGCCACTGCCAGTCCCTCAGCAGAGAGTCAGAGCCCATGCTCGCACAGGCTGGGAACTTAAGCCCGTGTCCTGCCTCTCTCTCACTGATACCTCACAACTCATCTTATGTTGCCATTGCTGAAATGCAAAAGCAATAAAAAAATATGGCCATCATATCTACATCAACCAAACCTCTGTACCAATCAAGTGACTATGAGGCAAACTGCGAGTACCAATGAAAGCAGCCGCAGTGGCCACTCCAGGCAAAGCAACCACACAGTACAGGCTCTGGGACATGGTGTAATACAGGCAATCTAAACACCTTTCAGGAAAGGTGAACTAAAATCTGTGACATAATGTGCTTTGTTATTTTTTGCAGTATGTTTTTCCCAATTCAAGCCAACTGAAGATGCTGAACAATCTCAGAAATTGCTATGCATCTTATACGGAACTTTATAGATTGTAACTCCCAGATATCAGCAGACATGGTCAGAGTACTGATAAAGATCCAACACAACTCAAGAATTTAGACTGTTCTATGTATTCAATTCTTTAAGACAGTGCTAAAATAAATTCTTTCCATTTGGTTCCAGGATGTCAGAGTAACTTGCACGTAAAGATCAATTTTAACTCCAGATTTTACTTTACTCACAATTCATTTTGACACTAAAATCCCAAAGAGTGTACCAACACAGAACAAGAATTCACACTCTAGGAACAATACAAAATACTAAGAAAAGGTATTAGCTTCACATCTACCCCTCAGCTAGGGAAAACAACACACCCAGGGCCCCCTTTTTCTTTGATACTAGTCGTCTGAAAAGCATATGAATGAATCTGCAATATAATACTTAACATTTCTCAGGCTGAAAGAGATGTAGATTTGTTTTCTTTAATGCTCTGACAGCACAGATTATGGAACAAGCAAATCTCAGTCAGGGCAAGGAGAATAGACTCACGATTTTCTTTCTGGCAAGGGAGTACATGCAATCTCTTTTTATTGTGTCTGAATTAATAGCACCAAAAGAGTCTGTCTGTTCTTTGCTTAGCTGCTTCAAACAAATTACCAAAGCCCCTTGACTTTTACCCAACTCATGTGAAACCCCAGCAGCACTGTTATGGATTTTGACTCAGTTTTCCCATTATGTTTTGTCAGTGATTTAGTGGGCAGATCCTTGCAGACACAGTAAAGACTACAGCCCTGCTCCTGTTGATTGGGAGCTCTATTATACATGCCTGAAGGGATTAAAAGAGCTGGGTGGACAGTACATTAAGCTATAATGATGGTCTACATCTGTTATGGTCTCTAGGCACACGGTAAATATTCTACACCCATAAAGTGATCACAAGCCTGCAAAACAGGTTTCTAAACTCTCCTGAACATAATATCCATGGTTAACTGCCTATGGAACTTTTTTTTCACCTTTTCTTGTCAGAGGGCCTCCTGCTGAGAAACCAAAGGGTGGAGAGATTGCCTTGGGTTTGACAGCTTTGCTGCCCCAATCACTTAGACCGTGACTCCATCTGTTTGTGCAGGTATGCATCCATTCAACCACGGGCAGAAAGCAGAGGGAGATGTGAAGCTGCAGGCCACTCTGACTGCCACTATAAAGGTTATACTGAAGTGATCGTCCGGGGAAGACATTAAGACCAAATGTCTGATGACTGTGTAATCCATGGGATAGAGTAAAGAGTTTGGGCAGAGAAGACAAAAAAGGAGTAACCTAGGCTGGCCTATTCATTCATGCTTCAATTTGGTGGTTTAACTTCTATCAGTGCTGTAAGAAAATTATTTTCTAAACACCTGAGATGAACTGTCCATGCTCTGAGGAGCCCATACCTATGGCAAGGACCACAGAGGTTCCTCTCAGAAATCAAACAAAGAATTTTCCCATGAAATTATGTCAGAAAACATACAATCAGGCATTAATGATTAATAATATGACTACAACTGATAATCTTTTTTGTGATTTCCTCACTCTTTTCCCAAAATCAAGAGGTTTCTGGACAGTTCCCTGTTGCTGCCATCACCAAGGGGCATCAAACAGAACCATTTCAGATTTTGTAGCTAAAGAACACAGGAGTTTAGATCCAAATCTCTGAAGCTATGGTTGATGTTCTTCCTTCCTTATTCCCAGACAAATCACCCCAGAAAGAGGTGCTATTCTTCAGCTTTATTGACTTTATAGACTTATTCTTTGAGTGCCTGCACAGCAGCTCTACCAATGCAACAGACAGGATGATACTGTGACATTAATGTTGGTCAGGGGAATGGTGAAGATCATATAAACTGACACTTCTGGAGGAAGACATACAGAACCAAGACCTCCATGTGTGAGATTTAATTCGAAGCATGTGCCTGTCCAGTTACAGGCATATGAACGTTTTATAATGAATTGTGGACAAACTCTAAGATTTTTAGTCCTTGATACCTAATTTGAAATTAACACTTCCTACATTTTTCGAGTAAGAGATTCTGAAGCTCTGTCAACCTCTTGCTCACTGCTTCACTTGTACTTGATCGTTCAGCTCAATTAAACATTTTTGAATTGTGTTCCTATTTAATGGTTCCCAGGACAGCCTGTCTGAGTGTGCTGTATTTTCCTCTTGGTTTAAGGTCTGTTCCAAAGCCCACCAAAGCCTCTGGTTGTCTTTGGATCAAGCTGTTAGCCTATAATACTTTTATAACACAACCATTTCCCTTATAGGAAAGCCCTGAGGAATTTAATACTGATGAAACAAATGAAGAACTATCAAAAAAAAAATCCTTCTAGAGAAGTTTCTCAAAGAGCCTGTTGTAACTTCACAGAAAAGGTGATTAATTACTTAAAAAAAATCCTGTTTGTATCATTCTTTACATTTGTATAAAGGAAATGGTTCTCATGGCTGACAGAAACAGCTTGTGGAGACTGCTTTTGATAAATCCTTTCTGGCTCCACTCCCTGACCCCACTTCATCCCCACATCAGCTCCTCTAAGGATGGCAGCTTCTGCCTTTGTGGCAGCACATCAGTGAGCTCACAGGTATGCAGTGGCAAGGACACTTCCATGGGTCCATCACACCCTTGGTCCACCACCTCCTGTCCCCATGCAGCAGATCCTAACTGTGTACCCTCTAAACTTGTGCAGGAGGCAGCAGATGAAGGCATCTGCTTCAGAGGTTTTATGGTAGGACAAAGTCAGCCCATTAAGGGAATTCTCCGTATGTATACTACAGCCCCTACCCAACGCAAAGCATGATCACATAGCAGATCTACACAGCATAAGTTTATGTTTCCTGATCCTGCCTAATTCTGTTTTTTGCAGGCAGAAGGTTTTTGCTTACACATGTATACCTCCTCCATTACGTCCTGGGAAAAGTAACTGCTTCAATTACCTTGTACAACATGGGTCTGAATAAATCCTTGCTTGGAAACACGTGCTTGGTTTTCAGAGGGTGCTGTTAGAAGTGTTAGCAGCATTCCAAGTGCTGCAGTAGACTTCCACACCACAAACACCATTTTATATCCTTTACAACTGTGCACATCTAACAGCGAACAATAAATCTATCTTACTAATTACACATTCAGCTTGTTATAACAATCGTAAAACAAGTACAGCTGGTAAAGCCATGAAATGATGTCAAATCATATTTCTGCTTTCTAGAGAGATGCTGGATTATTTTCCAGTCTCCTGATGAAGCTGACTGTTCAAAGCCGTGTGTGGAAACAGCTGCCAACTAGGTCATCCACCTTTAATTAGGTAATGATATTGTCTTTTTTTCTACCCATTTAAAAGTGTTTGACATTCTGTAATTCAAAGTGACTTAAGTGTTTATCATAAAAAGCTGCCTTAAGAAGAAACTGAAGCACCTGGTACTAAATCCAAGAGCCAGCATTTTCTCCTTAGCAGCCAAGTTCAGTCTGTTCAGCCACAGTTACCTCAAAAAAAAAGGAATTGCCTGCGTTTCAAAGGGGGTATCTAAAGTATGGATAGCTAAAGATAGGGTTCCTAAATCCCCTTAAAATTGTGAGCTTCAGTAAGGAAGCAGAGCCAGTATTCTTCATGGCAGGCTAGACTGACAAGCACAAAATCTCTCTTACAAAGTTGTCTGAAATTCATACGAAAACACCGGTCTAACAAAAAATGTGTTACCTCATTCAAATGAGAGTTAACGCTGTCTGGCTGCTAGATAGGCTCTTTCTTGCAGAAGACAGACATTGAAAGAACATCCTGATGTCCCACCTAGCAGCAGCTGAACAATACAAGCCTTTGAAAAACAAGGGGCTACTTGCAACATGAAAGGGAGGTAAATTAAATTTTCACATGTTAGAAGGAAATACCACAGGACATATTTATACAAATATGTCTGAATAAAATCAGCAGCATCTGCTTGCAAAGCTGTCTCATTAGCTGCCCCCACAGTTCCCGACACAATTTGGCTGGACAAGCAGTAATGCTAAAAGAATTAAATTTTACCTTCCCATATCTGGATGCAAAGGTTCCCGTGAGTAAGGAGTGAAAAATAATTATCGTCTCATCCAAATCCCACACAAACACACGCTGTGATGACAGATGGGGTGGAAAAAAGAAATATAGTTACATATTAAGCAACTGCAAGAATTCGTTCAGTCAGGAAATATGTCCTGTTGGACTAGAGCTTTTTAAGATCACAAACTTATTTGGAGCACTGACTGTAGATGCTCTGTGAAAGCAGGCAAAATGAAACATGGGGAATTTTGGAACTCTGTGTGTGCTGGTCATCCTGAGCGTCTGCTCTCCTAACAACTATTGAAATCCCCTGTTGCATATCAAGTCAGGGGAACAAACCAGCAGACTTCTAAAAAGCCCAAAGGAAAAAAAACAAAGAACATCTGAAGAATAGCTTGAGATGCTGATAATATAGACATCGAGGAATTATTTTGACTACCGATGTCTGTAGGCTCCAGTTGTATTACTCATTTTATTCTGGTTATCACTACTTGCTAGTCTGATGGTGGGATTTGCTAATAGATGCAACTGATTATTTTTGCTGGCTTTACTAAGGGAATGTAAATTAAAGTTATTACCTCAATCTCACTGTCAGCAGTAGGGGAAGGATCGTTGCTTCTTTTTGACCGGGCTCGTACCTTGCCATCCGACCCTCTGTGATGTCTGTCTGTTTCTATATCTTTTGCTGGTGTTGTTGAATATTCCCCTATTATAAGAAAAAAAAAAAATCCATTGTAAACTTAAATTCTGCACTATATCATTATAATTAGAGCATGAAAACTCTTAATGGAGATCACCAGAAGCATTTTGAAAACACCATCAGAAAATCTTACTCATTTCATGTCAGTAGCTGACATTTCAGAGAAATAACTTTTAACTCCTAAGATTTGCTAAAACAATTTCAAAAGTCACCAAGACTGTATGAATAAAATTTTAAAATGGATGTGTCTCTTCAAAAACCTTATCACATTTTTCATTGAAAAAAATAGCTTTTTGAATTTTACTCCCCCCCAGATTAGAAAGCAATGGAAAAGGACACCAAAACCAGCACAACTGCTAAAAAAATACTGGTTTTGATTTTAAATTTGATGAATGCTTATGATTAAAAATATACTTTCAACGTGAACCTTTATTTAAAAATACAGAACTAGCCTCTTTAGGCATATTCCATTTCACAGAGGATAGCATTTGAGAAAAGACAGTCAAAGGTGAACTTCCCTTGTATAAAGTATCTGTTTTGATTGGCTTGAGTTTCACAAACCTGTCCGGATTTCACTTACCTTACATTACAAATCCTTTTCCAACATATTTTTCTTTTCACCTTGCTAAGTTGTGGCCTCTCCAGCTTCCTGGAATAATCATATTCTTCTTCAGAGAAGCTTGGATTGTGCCTAACAAGCCTTTCTGAAATCACCCTTTCTCAAAAAGGCTGAGATAAGATCTAAGGAACAGAAAATCCTTCAACTGCTTTTAGAGCAATCTGTGATCACTCCTTTTTAAAAAACAATATTAGTTTATTTTTCTTTTAGAGCAACCACAGATGTTCAGATTTGTTTCATAAGTCAGCAGACCTACAATGGGCGTAAACTGTGATCATCCACAAATTATGTGGTGTTTTATATAAATGTTATTGCATGCCAATGAAAACTTTAGTAGGGAAGTGATATGCGAAGATTGTACTTGAACAGCACATTGAGGATCATAATCTGTCAGTAATTCCATAAACCATTTAAGCTTTGAGAGTTTAAAAATTAAGCACTCAAAGAGAAGCCACAAATTTTGAAACCTTTATGTGTGGAATTCATCTTGAGCTTCCAACTCAGACAAACAATTTGTGCTGATTTTTTAAAGAGGGACTTTCTCTTGTTGTACTTACTTATGAAAGCATTTATTACATGTTGTTGTAAGAGGGGAATATAAACCACAACACAGACATGGGCTAAAAAATCATCAGACAATCAGGAAACTCTGTTTTTTTCCGAGCATTGCTGTTTGCTTTGAACTCTGTGCTGGCCTCATTAGCCCTCAGACCTGATCTGGGTTCTGTATGTAACAGTTTTATCTTTCTGTACTACCTTTAGAAGAGATCAAACCTCATAAACCCATGAAAATGACACAGGATGGTTTTACAGAGCGTGGATGTTCTAATCTTTCCAAAACCCTGTGTTGCACTATGTAAGCAGAACTCTTAAATGGTAGGAAATCTGATTTATCCATGTAAAGATATGCATTTTAGTACATTCTAATGACAAGGTTACAGTGTTTATGTCTACAGGTGACTGAGAGTGACAAACTGAAAACAGAAGAGATGCACCTACCAGACAGCGATTCTGTGCTCTGACTGGTGATATTGTGGGAAGACTCCTGGAGGGAGTAAGTGGAGGTTGGGATGGCTGAGGGGCTGATGCTGTTCGCAGACACATACGGAGAGTTGTAGGAGGAGCTGTAATACTGTGAGTACTGGCTTTGAGGAAAGCTTGGATATGATGAATATTCCTTTGAGGAAAAAAGAAACATCTGACTTCAGTGTTTCTGGATTTATATTATAAATGAGTAAGACACCACAAAGGCAGTGTTATCTACGCATGCAGCAGGAATACTTCCCTAAAGAACCATGTCTCATTATATTTCTGCTTCTCCCAAATATACTGCTGGCTTATTATGATCAACTAATCAACAACTAATCTGCTTTTTCTGTAGGATTTTAGTTATCAGTGCTGACACATTTTGTATAAGAGTTCAACAGTTTTATGTAAGAGTAAAGTAGGGCAGCTTTTTGAAAAGGGCCATGATGGAACACGCTCTCTGTAAGTAACAGAACACCTAAGAAATCAGAAGAACAGAATGAATAACTGGGTAAGAGAAGGAGCAAAACTGTCTGCATTTTCCTATGATCAGCAACATTTCTTGATCAGACATTAGAACAGGTTACAAAAATGAAGAAAAAAAAAAAGTAGCAACTGTTTTGCAGCAGTGTTCGCAGTTGAGATTGTCCAACGGTCTCAGCACTAATGAAATGCCTGAATGCTCTTTTCTACCTACAGAAAAATAACTAAAAATACAAGGTGGAAGTGACCTTCGGGAGCTGAGGTATCACAGATCCCTTCGGCTTTATTTTAAGACTCTCAAATAAACTTTATTTCATCCTCATATAGGTTGTTTTGGTTTTTTGTGAGACAAATAGATTAGAAAACATCCCACTGGACAATTAAAACATAAAAGGTTTTATTTGTTTGTTTTAACTGCAACTCCTGCTCTTGTCCACCTATTTGCTTTTTCAGATAGAGAACTGTGTTTGTGCTCCAGGAATTGTCTTTCAGCAAAAGGTTTTTATTTCCTCAGAACTGCTAATTAGTATCTGGTATTAAATAAAACTAAATAATAAATAGTCTTTAGAAAGACTAAAAGCACTTTCCTCCTTAGCAGCTTACATCTTTGTCTGTGACAGCTATTTCATTAACTTTCAGTCACCAGGGAGCTCTCAAGAATAAAGACTCAAGTTGTCATAAGAGCGATTAAACTGAAAAAGAAATGAGAGAATTTCATTGTTTTCTCTTAAGGAATATAAAAAAACAATGAAAACAGCCCAATTATTTTTCCCCTTTTTAGGTATCCTCCATACTTCAATCACATGCACTTCTCTCAGCAGATGCTGATGTTTTTAGCCAAAACTGAAGTAATAAAGAACTTGCCCACTGTTGTCATTAAAAATACAAGTCAACCATCTCCTTCCAAAAAAGGAATTGAAATTACTGGCAACGAAAACACATTTTCTGGGACAGTGTACTCATTTGTTTGGTCCAATCAAAACCAGCCATTTGCTACTGAAAAACATCTGTCTTGTGTATATATGCATGCTGTTTATTTATACACACACATTTATCAAAGTATCTGAAGCATGAAGCCCATAGACAGGTGTATTCTCAAAGAAGGAAGCACACAGACAGCTCAGATGGCTCAATATTCATCAGCGCCTGCCAACACTCTTTCAAATTGTTCATATTTATTACACAGTGCCAAGACAGCAGACAACAGGATCCTAGAAGCAAAGCTCTCTATAGAGGATGGAAAACATATCTGAAAGTTGTAAGATGGCAGACGAATGATGAAACTTCTGGCATTGCTACAGCAGCATGGCAGAGATTGCCAGGGCATCCTCCTCCTGCAAGGACTGAACTCTGTGTATAGATACACATGTCTTAAAATTAATTAAGATATCTAAAAGTCCTGGACAGGCCAGAGGAGTAGAGCAGAATGGTGTTCAGGAGAACGCAGGGCAATGCCTTCCTTAAACATATGTAAACACCAGAATAATCTTTGTGATCTACCAATATTCCAGGTGTTTAAAATAAGTGCCAAGGTTGCCAATACTAAATGCTGAACCATACCTGGTGCACAGCACTGAATCCTGCAGAATTTGTCAGGCCATTAGCTCCCTGGTAAATCCCTGTTGTGCCTAAGGGAAAGAAAATGATGGTCATAAAACACACCAGCAATCAAAATAACAGGATATATTAATACAAATAATTTCCAACAGGAAGTAAAGTACTGGCTCAGTAGAAGAAAGTATATCACAAATCTTAACAATTGCAGGCTGTTAAGACTTTGGGCTATTACTGAAGTCTGCTAACTGAAAGGCATTCAAAGACAACCATTACATACACTAAACCAAACACAAAGCTAGGAAACAAAGCTGGAAAACAAGGATTCAACCCAAATTTAAAATTTATTTACTTCTTTTTCCAATAAGTAATGGAAGAATATTTTTTATCATCTTCTGCAGGAAACTCCTTCAGAGTATGTATAGAACCATGCACACTCTCTGATTCCAGGTATGTCCTGGAATCCGTCTTTATGTCCTGGTGTTGATAGCCCAAATGTAAGAACAATATTGCTGGGACAGGAAGGAGAAAAACCATTGCTTCATCCTGGAACATCAGGAAGAGAAAGGATGGGCATGTGAGTTTTACATAGTTCTGTTCCAAATGAAGCAGCTTATGTCCAGCCTGGCCTCTTGAGCTGGATGACAGATTAACACAAAAATTTTTTTGGGTGGAGAAGTGAAGGTTCAGAGAAGATCTACAGGTACAGTCTTCCTTTACTTCCCATCAGGAAAGTGGTAGGAGAGCTGCAAGTTTCCCATCCCCTGGATACTGCATCCCTGGCAAGTTCTAGCCTTGATTTAACTTCAGTCTCTGCCGCTTTCTATTCCAAAATTTTCCATTTCACATGGGTAGGAAACTTCCTCTTGAGTTTCTGTGGTTTGATAAGAATTTATACCAAAAGTCTTCTTCCAGTGTTTTGCAACAGTGCTTGCTCCAAAGGCTGGCTCTTCATACACAGGAGGCAAAACCTGGACTATGTCGTATTCTATCATAATGGAAAGCGACGTACTCCAAAGAGCACTCAGCCCCACTGCTTCTGCAGTGAAAGAGGTATGATTTTGGTGCTGCGTGGCTGCAGTGGGCTCTCATCTGAGCTTCATTTTGTCACCTCGATGTACCTTAAGAACAAGATCTAATCAGGCACTCAGCTTTTTTTTCTTATCTGATTTCTTACCATATGAATGACTTTGAGCAGTGCTGGTTTAACCATATGACACTCTGCATGTCTTCATGTGGCAACCTTTCTCCCAAATTCACTTGCTTGTTTTTATTTTAAGACGCCAGCTTAGCTAGGGAATGGACAGCTGAACAAACTCCACTCTGCCAAGTGCAGCTACAAAGCACATGCCCTGAGAAATAAATCTCAAGCCAAAAAGAAATAAGAGGGAGGACTCTGTCCTCCAGAACTAACTGGCTGCCACATGTGATCCTTAAAAAGGCAGAGAGGGGGAAAAGAGGGTGCAGGTGACTGACAGGCACTTGGGGGTCTGGGTCTCCCAAGTCCCCTGCACATGCTGGGCAGGTGGGTTAAGGTGATGCATCATCCTTTGGAGGCAGCTCTGGGTGGATCAGTATCCAATTCCTCCTCCTCCCCACAACCCATATAGGGAGACTGCCCAGAGCAGCATCCCAAAGACAGCCAAGCATTCAGCTATTGGCACTTCCCCACCTCCCACCCACGCTAGGCTTTGATTTCTGCAGTTTTTCAAGATGTCACGAGTATGTGGCAGGATGAATATATTCCTGTGGTAACTAAGCACTTCTCACCACTGTGAAGAGGAGTAATAGAGCCCCCGTGCTTACAGGCAAAACCAACTTTCACAGAACACAGAACAGCTCTTGTACACCAGATCTCAAAAGAATACAGGGGGGAATTTTTGATCTAACTGTCATTTACAAACAATCCATCATCCTTTATTAAAGCTGTCAAGAGGGGGATGAGTTACCTCGCGGGACTCACGCTTTACGTGTAAATTGTGATGAGAACAAGTTTATTGCTGTGTTACCTGCACGATACCATAGCCTCCTGTTTTCCAAACAATCAGAGAGAAGTACAAAAAGGAGAGATCTGCACAACTGAAGTGAACTTAGAGTGTGAACTGTGCACCAGCCATGAAGAGCAAGTGTGTCCACGCACAAACAGGGCAGGAATGTGAGCAGGGAGGAGGGAAGAAACAGAACGGTTGAGGTGATGGGGAACAACTCATGCTCCATAGCTTCCCACAGTCCACTGTGATGGATAAGTAGTGGATTTTAAGTAGTGGATTTTACAGTGGTTTGAGAATATATTTTTACCATTTTAGCTGGGCTAAACTGAGATCAAACACAACTGCTCTTCATGAGCAGAGAAAGAGGCAAGCTTGTTACAGTTTCTTTGAACAGGGAGCAGCCTTGTACAATTCAGCAGTTCAGAACACATATCAGAACCTGCCCCAAGTGCTTTTCCTCCCTAAGATGTTGATAACAAATAAACATTTACTGTGAGGGTGGTGAGGTGCTGGTACAGGGTGCCGAGAGAAGCTGTGGCTGCCCCATCCCTGGCAGTGCTCAAGGCCAGGTTGGACGGGGCTTGGAGCAGCCTGGTCTAGTGGCAGATGTCCCTGTCCGTGGCAGGGAACTAGAAGAGCTTTGAGGTCCCTTCTAACCCAAGCCACTCCATGATTCTATGATTTCCACAATAGAAGTAATTCTGCCTAGTGCAATTTCAGTTTTGCATCAGTAAATTTGACACTTAAACACTATAAAATTATCAACAGACCTTGCATTCTGGCATTATCAATTTAGCCCTATCCCCATGTAACCATTTTTTTGAAATGCTTTCCCTGGTCATAGCACTTCTTGTAATATTCAGAGATAGATTGAAATGACATTAGAAAGCAGTGCTTATGTAGAATGAGGCACTCCTAGGAAACCTCTTGGTAAGGAATGTACATGAATGCCTGGCCCCCTCCCATTTCTGAGTGGATACTGCCATTTCTACAGGACTTTTGCTTTCACATATATTGGCTTTTTCCCCTGACCTCTGAGGACAGCACACTATCTCAAACTACAGCTGATTTTACATTTGCAGTACTGCAGATCTGCAAGCAAGCGATTTGTTTCTATCTTGGTAGCTCAACATCAAGTAATTGCATTCAAACTTCTACTCGCAAATCAGAAACAAGCCGAGGATCTCTCCCTTTGGATCTTCTCCATCTGGAATATGGTTCACATCTGTGTTCAATCAAACCAGTTGCTAAATGTCACAATGCCTTCATTCACAGGTAGCTTAAAGAACATTTAGCTGGTAATAAAACAATCTGGACTGTAGAGTAGAATAGCTCTTCAGATGTATGGTACTGTAAATGTTCCTGTAAAGTATGTATATCACAAACACACTTGCATGAAAAGACACCGCATAAAAGGCATGCATATGCTGCACATATTCAGTGCCATGACTTTTCCTTGATAAGTAGATGTGGCCCTTCTCTGTATGGATGTCCAAGGGCAACACGTATAGAGAAACTCTTTGTGAGCTGATTGATGGTATATTCCTGTTCTCACAGATGGATTTCATTTGCTATTTTCCCCTCATTCCCTTTTTAATTCAAGTATTTTAAAAATCTATGCCAGTCATAGATAATTTCAATGCTGTGTGATCTGGACTGTGCTCCTGCAAAAACTTTCATGCCAGCTTTTCCTTCTTTTTAGTTTCTCCCTCTCTGTCTTTCAGTCACTGCAATAACAGGCTACATTTCTTCCCCTTCTTCCCAGCTAAGAGCACACAAAAAACCTAAGGAAATATTTACAGTTATTTTCAGTATCTTCAGAAGCAAGCTCTGGCATTGCTAAAAAAAGTTTTCTTTCAGCTTATGAATACACAGTATGACAAAAGGATATTGATGCCTTAGGAAGTTATGATTACAGTGATGGAATGGGCCTGTGGTATAGTTCAGATCAATATCAGAGGAAGCTTTGAAAACTTTGAAAATCAGGTTTGTGTCCGTGAATTTCATGGGTCGAAGGGCCCCAACATCAGGAAGAAGTTCTCCAAGTCTCCTGTACTGCTCAAAAGAGAGTAAGTTGCTATATTTAGAAGAACAGATGGTTTGAACGTCCAGTATTCACCAAAATACTCAACAATCAGTGGAGGAGATAGCCGGGTTTCACACAGGTGAGCAGCAGGGCATTTATCACAGCTCACAGTTGCCAGCAGCAATTGTGATTCCATGAACACTCCAAAGATGGAACACTGGACTGAGATGAGGGCGTTCAGAGGGTGGCTACCATGGGCACTTCTGAATAGGCTTGACGTAGAACAATGAAACGTAGATCCAAGCGTTTCCTCTAACTTGTAGATGAATCACATTCACAGTGGTTCCAGGGAAGAGTTCTCTCAAAGGATTATTTGATCACTTAGCACTAATAAAATAAATGCCTACAGGGTTCAGCTGAACTGCATGGTATTTTACAAGCTTGCACATAATGGCTTGTGTATTCTTACATTAGCAAGCTGTTTTCCTACAGAAAACAATGTTGACTGTGAGTGATGCAAGGAAAGGCCTTAGTTTAACTCCCAGAAGAGTGTGTATTACTCTATGCTATGAAGGACATCTGGCTGAAGACTTGCATGGTTGTTCAGAAAGGTTCTTTGCAGTGCTTTAGCTCTTTGACAAGCTAATGTTTCCTGCAGTAAATATTGCCTTCTCCAAGCTGCTACTTTTTTAGTGAGAGGTTAAGCACTCATCAAAATTACCTCCCACCAGCTATACTCCAGTGCCTTGTAAGGTTCCAAATCCTACAACATCTGCCTGCATTTACTGGGCAAGAAAACTCATAAAATGTTGCATGGCTGTCAGCTGTGCAGGTATTTCAGGACTATCTGACCTGTGAAAGGAGAAGAAAAACTCAACCCATATGTATTTTGCAGCATATTGCTCAACTGTTTGCCATTAGGCATAATGAACCCTTCCCCCAAAACAGTCTTGTATTCCTGTCTGGAAGGGCTCAGACACTATAGGGAAGAGCACACTGTATTAACCTAGATGAAAAGTATGCTTCTACAATGTTACCACACTTGATATCAGCAGTGTCTATTAAAAGACATTGCTCCCAGAAACATATGAACACCTTCTGCAAATGATACTCTCAGATATGCAGCCCATTTAACCAGTCATTATGTCCACTGGTCTCCCACTAGTTGGACCCCATTCAGCCCTGCTGGCCTGACCAGGTGTTTGAGGGCACTGTGATATAAAACACATTTCATGGCACAGTTTTTCTGAGTCCAGGCTCTTCTCCTGCTGCCTTCTTTTGGGAGTACTCAACCCACAGAGCCTCAAAAGGCTTTAATAAGTGATGACCGGAGCAGTTTTAAGAGTCTGGCTTTTACCATCCTTTTGAGCCTGCTCACCTGAGCTGCTCAATCCAGCTCAGCGATGGTGTTGAAAGTGCTGGGATGGTTTATATTTATTCTCAGGATTTGAAACATGGGAAAGCAATTAAATTTTATTATATTTTTGAGAAAGTATTTGTTTTAACCACTACTATGAAATGATGCTGCAGCTATAGAAAGAAATCACACTAGATTCTCTTCAAAAACCAATCACAAGGAATGTTTTGGACCTGAATGTGAACATCCTTACAACAGTGATGTAGACTGTCTCTGTGCAATCCCTTGTTGAAAAAACAGCCAGCAAACCTAACTTTATTTTGGTGACTCCACGGATACCAAAGATTAAAGGTTCCTCCAGCTGCAATTTCATCCTGAACACAATCCTCCACTGACAGATCACAAGACATGATAAAGGCAAGTTGGATTTGCCACCTTCAGTGCTGTTTAATGGCTACAGGGTTCCAGTTCCAAGGTCAACATTAAAATCTAAGTAGCTCTATAACATCTACTGTCATGCAATTGGGGATAAAAATATGGCCAGTGAGCAGAGCTACATGTTTAGCAATTCCCTTCCCCTTGAGCAAGGTGAACTTCTAAATATTCTGATGAGCCCAGTCAGAGCAGAAGTTACAGATCACTTGTCAGCCCATCTCTCTATTACAAAACCACGTTTGCTCCCCTAGCTTCAGGACCATCCACCCTGGTGCCTACTCCTTCCACTAGCATATCCTCTTCCCAAGTCCTCCCTTGTTTAATAATAACTAACGAATGAGTTCTGACTGGAACCTCATAAAAGCAGTAAATGGCAGAAGTTAGAGCAGGGCTTTCTCTTGGGTTGCAGTAGCACTGATCCTTGCAACATACAGTGCATCACTGTCAACACCTTTGCCTCTCCCCTTGATTTCCTCCTCCTGTAAGACAGCTCATTCTAAAACAAAGTAAATGTAGCATGGTCAGCCCCTGGTGTTTAAAAAATCTTTGAAAGGGAGACTGGCTGTTATTCTTATGAACCTTGTATTTACACTGTAAAAAGTGAGGTCTGACCCCTCCTGAAGAGAGGCCTTTCCCTGCTGAACTCGCCACAGAGCGGAGCACAGCTTTACTGCCATACTTTTAAAACTGCAACTAATGCAAACCAGCTGTAAAGCAGAAGCTTTAGAAAGAAACTACCCATTTTCTACTGAGGGTTTAATTTTATGAATTTAAGGCATCTGAGTGACAGTTTGCTGAGGACATGCTCTCGCTCTCCTTTATCTTATGGGACTTCAAATGGATTCACTATCTGTACGCCGAAGTGTGATCCACACTTCTCAAGTGTAGATTCTCACATATTTCATCACTAGGTACTTAAAAGAATTAAGCTTAAAATCAAACATGCCACTTCCTTTGCAAAATTCATGCATGCAGAGTCAACCAGTCAAGCCAAATAGATATTTATGGCCTCATACTAACTATGTAACACACAAACTTGCACACAACTGCCATCAAAATTCAGGCATCACTTGGAAAAAATAATTGTCCAGATTATCTAGATATTAACAAGAACCAAAATGTTTCCAGCATAAGAAAACAATTCAATTGATTAAATATTCCGATTTTACTTGGTCTTAAGCCAGGAGAACAATTCATAAGCAATTAATTCCACAAACATAAGCAACATATATAATTAGCCCACTTCAAACCAGTGTTGCACAAAATAAATGCTTCTTTCTGTTCATTCATTATTTGACAGCTGATCAGAATGGACTCTTAAAGAAAACAATGCTCAGCAGTAGCAAAGAATTTCAGTGCGCAAGGTCTTTGGCCCCAAATTTCTGTCTGTACCGAACTCAATCCTGCTTTGCAATTCCTTGGCAAAGGAAAGTTATCCCAGTTACATAACTAAATTTTCCTTTGTAATGTAAAAAGTATTTTGTGGGTAGATAGATTTGGATATTAAAAAAAAATAAATAAAAGTGGTCAAATCTTTCCCTCCCCAACGACAGTATCCACAGTGGTCTTTGGCCACAACTTTAACTGTTGTGCAACTTCATAGTTTCATACCAGCTGTCATTTTAGCAATAATAACTGAAGAGCAAGGCATTGTCTAGGAATTAATGACAAGCTGAGAAGAGATGGCCTGATGTGCAATAAAGGGGTAACACATGCTCATGCAACCACAGGAAATGCTCTATAAGCTGGCTGATCTATTGCTCTCTCTGCATAGCTCATGGTTTTCTATGTTAGCTAACATGCTGGCAGAGTTTTCTCTTTGTATTTTACATAGCTCACTAAATGTTAAGTTTCTTATATTCCAAAGAATTCTCCTCGACCCTCAGCAATAACAGTATCCTTAACTACCAGATTTCAGTCTATTTGAATGTTGCTCTGACAATATACTATCATATCCACTGTTACATGGCAATTAAAATCATTAATTCAATCTACCATTGTAATATAGGGGTTTTTTATGAGCTATGGAACTCACCAATCTCATCTTTTGTATTTATATGTGTGTGTGACATATTGCACTAGATATTTGGCTTGTAAACCCTTCCGCATTTTATTTATTCTCATGCTAGGGAAGCATGAAAATAGATTTGCCCTTCTGGCTGACTGTAAAATATTGTTTTTTTCTTTACCACTTAATGACCAAAAGAATGTTCTATCCTCATTCTTGCTTTTTAGTGGATTCTGTTCTTGCTCAAGAACCAGAGTACAGTTGATAATTGAAGTTAAAGATGAAAAAGCTAAATGCTACCACATCACACCTGCCTCATCTGTGTTTGTATTGAAAACGAACTGACTTAAGAGAGAGCAGAATTTCTCTTCTGAAGTACCATGTTATCGACAACAGCCATCACAGAGGGGAGGCTACAGCCTAACACATGTACCCCAGCCACAGTTAGTGTTGGTACCAAAGAAACATGAGGAAACAAACTACACTAGCACTTACTGAAGGAGAATGTTTGTCCTAGAGCCCTGTAAGAATAAGTATTTGTCACCCAAGAGATAATTTATCCCTTGGTGAACAGTGTAACACACCTACGATGGGTGCCTATTTGCTGGTGGGACCATGTAACTCAGTTCTGAGGAGGAATCACACAGGCTGGCCACTTGCCCACTTGCAGATGACTTCACTATGTTGCTCTGGGAGCTGGTTCTCAATGGAGGCAAACAAGTCCAAAGTTATTTCACTTATATAATTGAGCTATTATCATCTTATACTACTTGCAGGGATTAGCTTAAGAAAATCATGTTTTCCTCATACTTAAAAACACAAAACTAAGCAGCACACACTCCTGGAGACACCTTTCCTTGCTGATCCCCTGCATGTCACCCTCTTCAAGATCTCTTTCAGCGTGATGCAATAAACATTTTGTCCTTGAATTGAGGGTTAATGGCTTGACTCTTAAAGCCCCTTGAAATTTGATTTTATAAAAATATGTATATAAAATATTACATTTTCAGCTGCTTTAGCCCATTACCCAGAGTCCCTGCCTGGATCAGCAATGAGGTGACCTAAAGGACTGATGTGAACTTGGCAAAAGTCTCAATGGCCCTGGAGCTGGGTGGCACAGAGAGCTTCTTGTTTGTATTAGGGAGACAAGAGTGAGCACCTTCCCACCCTCAAGTGCTGTGGCGTGGGAAAGCACTGAGCACACATTTCTCGGTAGCACTCAGCACAGGAAGGCTTCTGGCTTCTCACTTAAACCTTTCACTAGCACTCAGCAAGGTAAATAAACCATACTGTCAGGGAGCTTCAGACTGTTCCTCTCATGAGCAAGAAGGGTGGAAATATTTGTTTACAACAGGAAGACACATTTACTCCTGCTCCCTTTGCCTTGGAGTAAGCACCTGCCACTTGCAGAAACTTTTTCTGTTTCCTTTTGCATTAAAGGCTTAGTGACTGGCTGAAATGATGTTCCTGGCATAAAAATATGAAAAGAAGTTAGATTTCCCCTAATACCACAGCATTGCCCTAGGGAACATTATCTGAAAGCACTTGGGCACATTCATGCTCACACACATACGTATGCAGTTCCTCCCAGCCTGTTTTGGTAAAACACATGATTGTGTCACTATTGTTTGCAAGTGTAACATTTTCAAGTGCACAAAATTTGCTTGTCTAAGCCTCTTGACTGGACGAAGGGGCCATCTTTAAAACTGCAGTCACAACTAAGTCAAGAATTTGCCTTCTTAAACAGCTCAAATTCTTCTAAGCTAACACAAAGCACATGTTCTGGGGAAACAAAAAACAACAGAAACCCAGACAGGATACAGCAATCTTTCAAGGCAGCAAAAGAAAATGCCAGCACTTTGTCAATAGTGGTGTTACAGCCAGACTCAGTAGACAAGTTTAAGGAGCAGAATAGAAGCCAAAAACTGAACTCCTGGTAGGAGTAGGACAGGTGAAACTTCTAGGAGTCAAGGTGATATTAAAAAAACCCAAAACCAACCACAGGCTATATATATAGCTTGGGGATATATATATAGCTTATATATAGCTTGGGGATTGTTTTTTGGTGCAACATTCAACCCAACTATCTCCAGCATGTTCCACAAGGCATTCAAGGTGGTTTTAACTTCAGATAACCCAGAGAATTCAGACTATATCCAAATTTTAGTGCTCCTCCTCCAATTCATGCTTAATGATTCAACAAGTCCCAGGAATATAAATAAATATATAAATAAAATTCAACATAATTCACAAAGATCAGGAAAAGCACACGTACTGGAAGAAAAAGTACATGGAATACCAGCTCAATAATGAAAATGTGCCATATGCAGTTCAGGTTTCTCTCCAACAGCACTAAAATGCTCAAAGAAATCAAATACCATGCTAGAAATCAGTTAAAAGGAAACACAAATGAAATTCCATCATTTTCATTTACTTTGCGCTTCTTGGCAATTCAGATTTAAACCTTTTCATGACTTTCTTGAGTTGGCAAGTCAACATTCTGTCTCCTGAGAGCTGGTGTTTCAAACAGCTTCTCAAATGGAATGACTAGAGAACAACTTTTAAGTTTTATTTTTAGAAATTAAAGTATATTTTGGCCTTCCTGGTTGTACAACAAAATCAAGTGTTATAAAGCTACCAGTACAAGGCACTCTCCTAGAAGCCTTAAGGGAATCCAACTGAGTATTTTATAATCAATTATTATTCTGACAAAAACAAAACAGTTATTCTAAACTTGCTAAATCCTAGTTCAGGAACCTTGAGGAAAAAACAGCTGCTTTCAGCTCTGCTCTTCTTTCTTCAGTAGTATGTAGGTTATTAACGATATGGGTACTTTGGGAATTAAACCAGGCAGATGTATCTTTGCAGGTATCAGTTACGTCGTAGCAGTATAAATAATTTATTTTAGTATCAAAATATCAGCTTTTTAAAACAAAATATTAGTGGAGAGAATATACAGCAGTTTAACCACAGAGCAGTGTGTTCAGGACAGCGTAAGGCAGAAGAGTAATACTAACAGTACTGTTTGCATTAAGTGTAAAACCACCTTTGTTTTGTTTCCACTCAGAAGCTGGGAATTCACACTAACACAACGTCCTAGGCACGCAGTCACAAATTAATTAACCCCCCCCCCAAAACACAGCTTCTGCAGAAAGGCAAAGCTTATATTGATCATATGTGAATTTTTGCTATTTTATACTAATGCTAAATCCAGTACCTAAGCCAATAACTAATGCTTTGATGAGCAAAACAGATCTATGGAGACTTACCTCCTTCCCTATCCTGGTGCCCATACCTAAGCATTTCATTGTAATTGCAAACGAAGAATTGGTGTTATGTGGGTGAACAGGATTCTGACCTGTCTTACAAGGCATCATCCTGCAAGGCACAAGCTGTACTCACCATGCATCTAGTATGTGTACGGTGCTTGTCCAGCCGTTGGGGTACTGAAGCTGGATCCATAGCTAAGAAACCCACTCTGTCCTGGGGAATGGCTCAGGCTGTCCTCCGTTTTAATGCCTTTGGGGCATATAGTAAGAACCAAGAGCAGAACATGAGCGCTTGTCATACAAATGCGTAAAGAAGAAGGTTTAGGAATTAATTTTTCATCTGCATTTTAACCTAAGAAACTCCTTTTTCCTACACTTTCTTTTTTTAATTACCTGCATTACCCAAGCAGGTCTCTTCAACAAGTCACACAGAGTCATCACAAACAATATTTGAGTCACTACATCCTGTATCCATACCCAAATGAACTTAAGATGGGTAAACAACCATGAATAATATTGTTTTCAAAAACAATTTCTGAACAAATAGTTTTGTTCTAGAATAAAGCAGGCTCATTGACTCTGAGCTTTCTGAGCAGTTACCAGATGCAAGCAATGATTAACAAAGCAAAAGGACCTTCAGCGAAATAACCTCAAGACTTCTGTTCTCAACAGAGTTATCTTTTACTTGCATTATATTTTCATCTTTGATAGTAAAATATTTACTGGCAAGTTATAGAAGAGGGTTATCATCTATTCAGCTAGAAACAATATACAGTTCAGGAAGAATAGGTAAGCCCTGAAGCCACAAAAATCTTTTCATTACTAAAATCAGGCAATTAAACTAACAATTTATAGGGGGAGCAGCAACAGCTGAATTAAACATTGCAAGATGAAACCTTTGCTGGTAGTGAAAGGGGTTGATATTTTATTCTGAGATGCTAGCTGAGATTGTACAGCTGTATTAATAAAATAAACAGCTGAAAGGTGTGTTTTATTATGAACCCTTTGGGTTGGCCGTGATCCTTCCCTCACCTATGTGCCTATTTGCACAAAACAAAAAATAGCCATTGGGCACATCCTGAGTGCTGGGACTAAACAAAGACCCTGTTGATGCCCTGGCCTGGGATTTACACACTTCCCAGGCTGCTGTCATCTTTTAACACTTGTAGGCAAACCTGCCAAAAGACAAGTGGAATTCATGTGCTTTTCACCAAAGATGCTGGTTTTTAGCTTAATGACTCTTAAAAGCAAAGTCTGCATTTGCACAGAATAAGCTCTCCCAGAGAATGTTTTCTCTAATAAAAATCACTTTTAGCTTTAGGTGCAAATAGGTGCAATGCAATTTGAGTACAAGTTAGCAACAAGATGACTATGCTGCATTGTGAAATGCGGGAAGTTTATTCGGACAGTGAATGAACATGTGATGGTGCAAGCATTCGGCTCCATTACTGCTGGGGAAGGGAAGGTATTTGCAAGTGTGTGCAGAGAAGCTGCTTTTCATAACATCCCATGCTTTTCAATGACATCAGCACTCTGCTTGTGAGCATTCAACCTACCCCAGCTACAATTAATCTTCAGCGAATGGATCTTTTTGGAAGTCTAAAAATTGTTGTCAGACAGCGAAATAACTTAGCACCAAATTAATTTCCACACAATGTTCTGTTTTGTCTAGAAACTGGCCGAGTTTTATTTTTGTGCCTAAAACCAATACTGCTTCATTGTTCTTGGTTGTCAGCCAGGTGGAGTTTTTCATATGCTGTGTTGAGTATCTTAGAGAGGGTATATGGGCTGGGGGAGGGAAATCACTGCTCAAGGATGCTAAGAGGTCATCCGCAGGATTTATAAGCAGCATATGGGCCTGACACATGTATGCCCTAAAGACTCTAGGCAGTAGCAAATGGATCTACTTTCACCTGCTCTAACAGGACAACTGTTCAGAGTTTGCCTTGGAAATTAGCCAGCTGATGCAAACACATAAGTAGCTCCAGGAAAGGGTCTCAAAACATTCTCTCATCATCCTGGTAGAGCTTCAGCTCTGCCAAGCCCATTTCCCTGGCTTCCAGAGCATTGCATTGAATTTCCTTTCAGTGAAAGCCTTGTCAATGGTGTATAAAAGCTTCTTGTTGGGAAGAGATACTGTATTTGCCAAGCAAACAAAAGGTGTTTAACAGCGCAAGAGAAAAACAGGAGTGGAAACAAAACTATGAAGCCATTTTAATGCTGCAAGACTAGACACTCACAGGATGAGCCCAAAGCTTTCTGTTAAAGAGCTCTACTCAAGCAGGAGCAGTATCTCTTTGGTCTTTAGGAGTGGTAAGAACTTCCCAGCTCCCTCAAGGGCATTGTATTTCTATGTAGAGCTTGAGGACACTCTTACCACTTGGTTTACCAGGCATTCCATTGTCAGGAGTGTTGGCTTAATTAGGCCCCTGCCTGAACCCCCCAGCTGCTCCTGCCCAGTACTGTCTCCTCACAGCTGCTGTGCAGGAAAGCAGGGAACAAAGCTGACTGGGGTTAGGAATGGTTACTGCACCTATAGCTAACACGCAGCCCTTCAAATAGGATCCATCTTCCACAATTGAAGTACTCTGTACCATTTCACCCATGCCTGTGTCTTGGCTCTTCCATAATAATATACAAAAAGTTTCTCTTAAAGTAGCTTGTATCATTGAAACTCCCTGAAGAATCAAGGAAGGTAAAGTGTACTTTACCTAAATATCACATTTACTGCAAGAGACTTTGTCTTGGCAGTGAGTCATGGGAACACTAACCAGCTACTACTCCTAAATGGTAAATCCTATTGAACCTTTCCCCTGCTGCCTCATATCTTACTACTGGCTGGTCCAAACTTACCTAGCTTGTAAGATCAAAACCCAAGATACCAAGGGCTGATAGTTCAAAATAATCTTAACATTTTTAAACAAGTCAGATACATTTTTCAGATACATTTTTTTAAGAGCAAGAGGACAATATCCTCAAAGGTAACATGACATCAGAGTACTCACTGTAGGAGGGTATGCCATAGGGCTGCCCCGGAGGAGGATAGGCAGTGTAGGCAGCAGCCTGCTGGATTCCTGTGCTGTACTGAGTCTGTCCGTACGTTGCCATTGTTGGGAAAGATGGGACTGTCACTATATGGGGATAATGTCTATTCAGAACAAGAAAATAGAAAGTTTAAGGCGATAGTTACTGTACATGATCTTCTACAGCACATGTAGAACACTTCTAGACATTTTGATAAAATAACATCCAAAGTACGACAGTGAATATTTTGGGACTCAGAACTGACTAAACTGGGGCAAAAGTTAGTTTCAGTGTACAGCTCCTGATATGAGCTAGTAGATTAAGCTAGCTAAATGTATAGGGACTTCAAGACAGTGCAAAATATGTGCTAGTAAAAAAATGTAAGTAAAATCAATGATGATTTTTTGTGTTTCATTTTGATTTTGCCAAACAAGCGAGTGTCTGACATTTCAACATATTCCTCTGTGGTCACTCATAAACACAAGAATATTTAAGCTGATAAGGTTTGGATTCCTAGGGGTATGGAAGTACCTCAAACCTTCTTTCACTCTGTATCTAACAAGATTAAGAGGCAGCCACTTCATTGGGCCAGAGACATGCAGGGGAACAGGTGGATGGGCTTAAGGCAAATGCTTTTTAAGGTGACAGAAGTCTGCACAAAATGGCTGTTCAGCAAAACACATTTTTGAAGTTCGAGCGCTTGGCACGAGCACTCACTTTGTTGAGTACAGATGGAGCGGACACTGCGGTGCTGCTTTGCTGCTGCCTGGAAAACAAAATTAAAGGGTCTTAGTTTTTCAGCATGTTCTGTTCTGTGGCCAAGCCGACACCACTGTTTTTACCACTGCTGGTTTAAGGAAAATATACAGGAATTAGAAGACTTTGGTTTTAGTGATCTCCACTAACTGAAGTAGGTAACAAAGTTATTCTCCACTTAACAGCAAATACAGATTTAGCTTTTAACTGAGGGTGATACCGATTGATTGAACTACCAGTTTCTTCTCATGGGACTGATATCAATCACGAAGCTGGGCTTTGGTGGGATGACTCATATGCTAAAGGCTACAAAAGCAACTATTATGATTACTGAAGTGATTTAAGCTCACTCCACTTTTTCCCCTTTTAGGTTTTTTTTGTACTCTCCTAGACCATGACTCACCTTCTTTAAGGTTATTAAAATATATCAAATCAAAATAAATATTAAAAACACAACACTGTAATTCTTTTTACTCTATCACCTACCTTCTTAACCTGCCAGCAATCAAAATCCTGAACCAGTAGAAAATGTATCACACTGATAACATGTGCAGGATGCTTCCCAATGTACCAAACAGCTGTGTCCTAGAACACTACTGAAGAAAAATGTGCCACCATCTTTATTTAGAGATCAATTTAGGCTTAATTGACTGAAATAAAAATATCTAAATTCAAAACTGCAAGCACTTGCAAGTGCTTTCCTTTGCCATATCCCACTCTTTGCACCCTCCTCCACAACAAATTCAAGCCTTGCACCCTTTCTTATCCCACCTCTGCTAAGCCGTCCCCCAGTTCTGCCAGAGCTCTTCCTTTGGCTGTGTACACCCCAAAACACCACAGAAGGGCAAATATCACAGCTACGATCCCCTTCTGTCTTCTTCCATGGTCCCCTGCAGACACTTACCTGATCTGTGCACAGATCCCTTTGCAAAGGATAGCTCAGGTAAGAGGACAGTGTGCCACGGGAGGGACAATGAATCTTGCGCGGCCCTTATCACTAACAGAATCACCCTAATCACTGATAGAAACAAAACCATAAGGGCTCCTTCTTCACACCCTTACAACCCTGAAACACCTTGGAAAAATAAAACCCACCAGCAACCCTGCCTTAGTTCCTCTCCCCAGGAAATGTGGGTAACAGTAACTTATTTCCCAAGCAACGGGCAGAGGCTTAGTTTGAAAAAAAGATAAAAAATAAAATTTGAAAAAGGATAGTGTTACACAAAATGTACATATTCTTTTACACACAGACAGAGAGAAAAAGACTGTTTTTAAACCCAAAGCTGCACTTACCTGACTCGCCTTCAAACTCACTATGAAAAATTCGCTTTGACTTACCTGAAAGAGAACAGTTTTGGAAAATTAGATTTTTAGATTGAGAAAACAAAGCCTACACCATTCTGTTACTGATCCCCATTACCAAACAGAAATATAATGAAAACATATATTTTTTTAGTTTCATTCATGCCTTTTACATTTGAAAGATGGCAGAAAAGACAGATTAAACATAAGTTTCACTTCTTTTCTATTTATAAACTTTTTATTTTGAAAGAGTAAATATGTTTGCCAAGAATGCCAAGTGGGACTTTACTGCATATAATATACAATATGCTACTGTCATTGCCAGAAAAAGGCACGTTCAACTGACACGTGCACCCAAAACACCCAAAACAACCTAAAGTGTAGGACTACAGGCAAAATGTGCACTTGAAAATTATATTAACATAATTGTATATCTCATGATAAGCATCCATGAAATGAGCAGGCCACACATCTACATAAATAAGTATTGCTAATAGACTCAGTAAAAGTAAAATTATATGTGCAATAAAGAGCATACACTTGTGTGCATTTATTGCATTAAAAGCTCTGTCAGTCTAAGACTTGACAAACAAGTATTTTCTTGTTCTTCAAATTACTAAGAAGTATTTTCAAGGGGAAGAGCTTAATCTTGGAAGCACAAGGGATCATTCTGCAGAAAAACAACCATAATACTTCTATAAGAAACACATCAGCCTGAGCTGCCACTAGCAAACTGGTGTCCAACAGTACAACTCTTATGTTAGCTCTTAGGTTAACTGTCTATATTAGCTCTTATTGATATTGCATAATAATGAATAGTTCCTGCACTAAGCAGTTTACAAAATGCTGAATTCAAAAATCATTTCTAGCTCTAATCTTTTCTCCAAACATGAAGGTTTAAAAGGATGTTTCCTTTAGATTGTTATTCCTTTGACTGCTTTTGTAAATAGGCAGTCATGATGTACGTGATTTAATCACGCAGTTTCTAATGCCTCAGCAAACACGCAAGCAAACACCTCCTTGGCTTCTAAGAGCCTAGAAATGAAGGGTTAAACATACTACTAAAACATAATAGCCAGTGCCTTTTCCTAACTCCCCTCTAACAGGAAGGCTGACAGATCCTGACCGCAGCAAACAATAGCTGGGATTGTACTAGCAAGAACTAGTTCAGCTGCATCACTTGCCAATAATTTTTTTAGCAGATTTAACATTCTTCTGTTTCCTTCACTTGAACAGTATGATGGAGCGGGGGGATGTGGGGGAAGGAGGAGAAGAGCAGATAAATTTCCATCAGAGCCTCAACCACTGAAAGAATTTGTCCTTTGTACCTGCCAAATGTGAAACTTCAGAGCAGAGGCCAGCAGGGCTGACCGTTTGGAGATGATAGCAATGATCTCAGAACAATGCAAACTGGGGCACAGAGATGCTTTGGCAAAAGGTTTCCTGGCTTCACAATACAATGTTGGGCCTGGGAGTCCCTCGACCTCCCAACCCCAACAGCAGCAGCACAGCCACAGAAGCCCAGGGCTCATATTCACACTGGGGCTCCAGTGGGGTCCCAAAACTGCCCTACACAAAGTATGTTTTATATCTGCAATTATTCCAGTGGAGCAAACATATACATGCATGTGTACATATACATACGCACCTACTATGCACAGATATACACCTACATATAAGATATTTCAATTCCATTTGTATTCAAACCATTGCTGTAATACAGGATTCAGCCACAACCGGAGTGTCTACAAAAAAATTACTCCAAAATCTCAGCTGCTCACTATGCTGTAGAACTAACTGTCAGAAGCTGAGGCCTTGCATGTGGCCAGTTCCCTTGGGTTACATATACATACACATTTTGTTAAAGCCATTAAAGTCAGTGGAAGAGGCAGCCTACCTTCTATGTCATCTGGAGCCGTGGCATAAATGTTGGAAAGGTTAAGCTTCAGTCTGTCAGGGCACTCTCTATTTACAGTCAGGCTGGGTGATATCACTAGATCTAGCATTTCCTTATACCTGAAGGAAAACAAAGGAAAAATATAATTTATTCATTAATTATGCATGCTTACTAATGATTCTTTTTTTTTTTTTCCCTAAGAGTATAAATATTAAAGCTGATTACCTAAACCCAGGCTTCATATAAATTCCACATAATAACATTCACTAAAGTTTTCATCAAAGGGAAATGCTGAATTAAAATGCAGCACTTGTTCCCTTGGAGATTACACCCATCTGATTAATGCTTTCCCTTTCTTCCTGGATTTTGCTGTACGAAAACTGAATTTCCTGATCTCTCATATGCTATTAGAGTGAGAACATACACGCCAGTGTCCAGTGAGCTTCCAGAACAGACTACTAAGGGCTGAAAATGAAGTTGAGGGCAGTTAACAGCATTATCTAGTCTTACAAGGTTAGTACTGGTGATAGACCACTCGAGGGGACACCTCAACCAGGCACCTAACTACAATGTCCTGACCATTAGGTGGCAGTGATACAAGGACAGTCCCTTTTCATATAAACAACCTCATCTGATTTAACCAAATATTTCAAATGAACAATACATAGGACTTGAGTCTCCAAAGAAAAATATAACTGTGTGTGCATGACCTATGCTATAATGAAAGCTTACAACCTTTGCATTGCACAAACAGCTCAGAAAAGAGAATGACTAAATCCTTATTTCATACCCTATGTGTAACATGGACAGGTTCATTCATTCAAACACTGCGATTTTCAATAAATGTGTAACTCCAGCTATACATCTTTTCAGAAGTGAGTTCCAAAGAAATGGAGCTGCTTGCTTCCCACAGAAGTATTGGATGGATACAAAATTTGGCATTAAGTGCACAGATATGCGCTTCTTCGCTTTCTGCAGACACACAGAGTATGTCCTTACTTCAGTCCCTTGGATGCTACTGGGGGTAATCAGGGCTATTACGGAAAAGCATAACAGCAGTGCCTGGGCAAGAGCAGATCGGAGAGAGGGCATATGGTGGTGAGTGGATCCAAGGCATCTTCCTGCAGCCTACACGGGCTCCCCTTTCTGCTGAATGCTCTACCTGTGGAGGCATCTGGTACACCCTGCTTGTGGACTGGGACCTATCTGAGCTGGACTACAAAGGTAGCAATCCATAGCACTCCTAAAACATCATGAAGTTCAAGACAACGACACATAAACCTGAAATCTTGACACTGGGCTTCTCAAATACTGATTTTTCTGCTTCTGGGAGAAGCAAAGATGTTTGTTTTGATTTTCTTTTTAAATACCACTGTATGACTTTATCAGCTTTGGGAAGCAGAGAACAATAAACCACACGCTCCAAACTGGTACCTGCAGGCACCACTGAAGCACACGTGCACCCACTTCACAGGCAATCTTGGGCACAGGGTAGGCAGGCAGATGCCTCAGAGCCACGGACTGTCAGACAGTGAGGGATCATCACTGCCCTTCTGCACACTTTGCCTATGCCAGAGGAGAAATAGACTTTTTTCCTGAAATGGCTAATCTCACTCTTTCACTGGCTCAGCCAGGCTGCCACGGGTCATGACGATTTTTGTGGTGCTTACTTTTAAGCAGGGAGGAACAAGCAACTATAGCTCCTAAGGTTCTCTTCAAAGCAGCAGGTTGAGCAGGGTCTCTTTTCCCAGAGGAATTACTTTATTCGAATCCAGTGGCACCCAATTAAATTCTGTTTGCATGGCTGGCAAGGCAGGGTTCACTTTTATACTGGAGTTTCCTTTTTACTGTAAGCAACATCTGATTTTTTTCCCTTTATTTCCTTAATGCTATACCTGAATTGAGGAAGAGCACTCCTGTCCCAGACCCTGTGAAGCTGGGGATGTTCTACATTGTTTCTCAGATAACACATGCCCTTCAGCATAATCCAAAACCCCATCATTCACGACACTAGCCAGATTGTTGCCAAGTGAATGGGAGCAGATGTTTAAAGGGAAATGATCTTTTATAATGATTAATGTACTTTAATTACATCATCGTTCAGAGATTTCATTAGCTACTCTCTGACTGATGATTTTCCTACTGGTTCTGTTCTGTTCACTTTTGTGTTCACAAAGTCACATCACACTTCCCTGTATTTGTTCTGTAACATTTTCCTGGGGTTTTTTTCAGCTTCCATTTTTCTTTAAGGCACATATTAGTTGCAGGTACAAACAGGTAACTTCTCACAGAAATGCTTGTCTAGTGCATGTCACGTATGTGCTTGTGGTGTTAGTGGCTTTGCCTGTTTTGCACGCATCATTTACTGATTTGTTTGTGTGCATTTCTTGCTCTGCACTTCTTCACAGGAGTTTCTGAAAGTCCAGTTTTGACAATGGAAATCTACAGGAAATCTCCAGTAAAATAACAGAACTGGGATGGTATTTAACACAGTAAATGACATGCTGGAGTGCAAATGATGAAAATATCAGGTCTGTTTGCTTTCTTTTCAGAGCAAAAACATTTTCTGGCTTAAGTAATGTACAGTAAATCAGTAATAAAAAGTTTGCTGAATATGAGCTTTTATTAAAACCAGTGATGGCAGCATCTAGCATGTTGGGCTGACAGACATCTGGAAGAGCTTTTGGCTTCTGTAATTAAGAAGAGCCTTGTGTGAATTTGGTACTCAGCTTTTCCATTAGAATCCCTACTCAAAACCCAATATTTTGCCCTGAATGTTGGCCCACAAAAATCTCTGCCAAGAACAGAAACTTTTCTCTTTACTAATGCTTAGGAAGGAAAAAAAAAGAAAAATACAAGTACTTTTCAGTCATTCTGAAGCTAGGAAAGCCAAATTCAACAAATTAAAGGTGTTGGGGTAACCTGCAAATCACATTTTCTTTTACAATGATGTTCTGAAGGCAGTGATGCCAGACCCCAACTTGAAACTCTCAAAGGTATGCTGAACATCAAACTACTTAGTAATTGCATCTCTCTCCAGCAAAATGCTCATAGATGGATGTAAGTGCAATGCCAAAGCAGGATGCAGTGGGCAGACTGAGACAAGAAGGTGCTCTGGATACTGATGGTGATGAGAACTTCAGGGATAGTATTTTGAAAGGATGAAGCAGGAAACCACCATGGCATCGTGAGCAGATGTAACCACACTATAGCTCCACTCAGCACAGCCAGAAGGCATCAGCAAGAGATGAAGGAGACTCCTTCCAAAGCTTGGACCTCTGCTGCTCAGGCATAATTTAAAGCATCTCTCAGCCTGCTTTAACATGTTTTTAACATCCTCTCCACAACACACTAAAGGCATCATCTCAGGACCACAGGCATTTCCATCCTCACTGTGGAAGCACCAGGCTTGTTCCTGGGAGCCTACATATTTCACTCATTCCTGGGGTGAGAAGACAGCATTCTGGCTTCAATACATCCAACTACATGAAGCAGAACAAATGTTCAAAGGAGAACTTTCAGGGCACTTTTAATAACTAAGACACCTGGGTAGTAAGTAGTACCATGGTAAACTCAATTGCCAAGTGATGAAGAGGTTTCAGGTGGAATGTGTGCAAGGAAGAGCAGAGCATTTGCCCTGCAATGACAGCAGTCTGTAGGAGAGTGAGTAACAGCATGTTGATGGTAGAGTTCAGAAAGGACATACCAGAAGTAAAAGACAGTATGGAGTTGGGGGAAAGATGGCATAATTGTGGAAAATAAACAGGATGAGCTCTGCATCTGCCATCAGTGGAACAACTGATTAGTTAGGAGCCCTGCAGAACAAAGCAGGTGAGAAACTGAAGATAGGACTCCTGCCCTTGGGGAAAGCCTGCCAGATCCTACAATGGGAAAGACAAAACACTTTCAAGGAGTAAGAAATTGCAAAGAGGGATTGCATTCCCATGAAGGAAGAGGCAAATCTAGAAATTACTCTTCCTGCAACAACTCCATGTGATGATCTTCTCAAGAATTTTTTTTTACTCGTATCTGGCTGGAGGCCAAACACAAAGCTTAAACCACTAGATCTTCCTAAACATATGCATATGCCAACACAGAGCCCTAGGCAGGAGGGGTACATGCCAAGTCCACTGCTGGCTTTGCAGGGAAGGGGAGGAGTAGAGACAGTAACTGCAGCCTAATTGCAAGAGTAACATTTTTGTCTCGCTTCCATGACTTTATCTGGTTTTAGTTACTTGATCAGCTACTTTCACCTTTATTCTCAAAAAAAATAGTGCAGATTAGTAAGATTAGTAAATGCAACTTCAACTTTATGATTCCAGTGCTACTCATCATAAGAAAGAAGAAAATCTGATTTCCCACTTAGTTTCAGCAGTGAATTACTAAACGGTAACTGCAAAAAAGCAGTAAGACGGGTTTCTCAATCTCTGATACAAAGAAAACAAACCCCCCCAATCCTAAAAATTTTATCTTTCCTTCATTCCTAGGAAATACAAGATTTAGTGTCATTTTTTTCCACATGGGCAAAATTTTCAAAAACAACTTCCATGTCTCATTAATTTTCATTGGGAATTAAGACTTCAACTGTTTTAACTCTTTGGGAAGCATGGCAGCTTTGCCAAGGACTAGCTGGTTGCAAAATTATACTACACATTTTACTCTGCTCCTGCACAAAAAAGTGCTTCATTCATAAGCAGGGAAAATGATCTTGTCTTGTGGCCACCTTCCAGGTGGTATAATAATAGTGTATCTCCCATACTGAAGATTTTGGCTACTTTTATCCACACGTTTCAAAGGCAGAGGAAAGCAATTTCATTTCCTCTGTCAGTACATTCCTCCCCACACTGTTAGGACGTTTTCTCTCCATCTATAATAGATCCTTTGTTCCTTCCATTTCAAGAACTCAAAAATGCTTCAGCAGGTGAAAACCACAATGCTATTTTCTCTTTTATGAAGAACCTTGGCTCATCCAAAAGTACATCTGATAGATGTACGCAGGAAAGGCCTGAACAGGCATAAAGTTAAACCTGAGCTGGCATAAATGCTCATGTACAAGACTGACAGTACAGCCGCGATGACAAGATATCCTTCCAAGGTGACCTGCAGGTCAGCAAGCCTCAGGCTGTTTATATTCCTGAGAGCTGCCTTTTGCTGACGTAGTGGGACAATAAGAGCTGCAGTACTTGTCTGGATTTATCATTGCCCAGCCTGTTCCAGACACAAAAGTAAGAGGACTCAAAGTAGTACGGCTTGTACAGCACCTTGGGGTGGAGGTACATAGTTGCGTTACTCTCCACCACATAATATCTCAGGCTAAGGATTAAACCAAGAGGAACAAGAGAAAAATTAAGTGACAGATAGGCAAAGGACAAAGCACATCAGATTGAAACCAGAAATTAAATTGAGGTGGTAGTGAGGCTGCTCGAGATGACAGACACACAGCTAAGGTTTCCTACGACTACTGATAAGATTCAGGCAAGTACTAGAGAGGAGAAAAAATAAGTAGGCAAGAGAAAGGAGCTGGGGGGTGCAGTGGCTAAACTCAGCCCACAGTGGGATAAAAATAATCTTCATTTCAAATGAAGCAGAATGCCACTTGCTTCTGAAAGAGCTGGGGAGAAAGCCCCATCTGAGCAGTGCCTTTGTGTGGCTGAAAGAAAGCTGGGCAGAGGCTGTGCATGGAGCATGTAGGGACATCCAAGCCCTCCCTGGCCAGAGGACAGCGGTCTTGAGCTCACTTCCCTGTGTACATATTGTCCTGGAGATTTTACATCTTATTGTGGGTCTTCTGAAACATTCATCTTTTTTTTACTCTAGTATTGGAAAAACTACAATTCTAACAAAGTAAAATAGATACACCCATAGTGCTTCAGTTTAAACAAAAGAACTCCAACACAAAAGCAACCATCCCCAAAACTTGAAATAAGAACACAAGCACACAAGTAAGACATAGATCACAAATAGGTTTCTTAATTCAGTAGTCAAATGGAAAGCTTGTCACAAAGAAAAACAGCCCTTACTTTTTCATATTGTGTCTGTGTATATCTAAAATAACCCACTTCCCATAAAAAAAAAAATGATTTGGGTTTACTAAGATTTTCAAATTCCTTTTTTCTTTGTTAAATGTGTTAATTCTAAACAAGTTTAAGAAAAATAACTGAGAAAATAATGAAATAGACCATTTCTGTCACACTTCTGAAACCACTATTGTTTAAAAATACCCAAAGTATTTCAACAGCTCTAAAACCCTTCCCCACATGGATTTTGTTTTGTTTTCTTTTAAATGAGACAGTCGTTCTGATCAAAATTCTACTTTCACTGGAAATTTTCTGTCTTGCTCTAACCCATAGACCAGACAGTAAAAAACAGATGAAAAACCCTGTCTCATGCATTTTTTTGAGTCAACTCCACGTATTTTTTCTTTTTTGAGGAAAACCTGCCTTCAGATTTTTGAGTGCTTGGGACTGGCAAAACAATAATTGCATGTCTTGTTTCCCTGGAAATCCTGAATTTCCAGAAGCATGGGCTTGCTTCACCAGGCTTTATCACCTGCTATTCTAGACTGCTTGTCACGATTTTTTAATGTTTTTTTTAAACACACAGTTTCTTTCTTGTCCCAGAGTTGCTGATTTAAAAGAGCAGGCTGTTCATACAAGTGAATGTTCTTCCTACTCCTCCTAGAAAGGCTTCATTACTCCCTTCTCCAGGTGCTCTTTCCTTCACCCCCATGCTACAGACAGAGCAATACTGAGAAGAAAGAGTGAGGCTGGGCTGGGCTCTGATCCCCCACTGCACTTCCTGCAATTAACCAGGGAAGAGATTGAAGGAAGATAGACCAAGGGAAGCATCGGCATTTTCTGCTTGAGCAGTCCGAGGTAGAGGGGATTCAGTACACATAAAAATAAACAAGTCAAGCTACCTTCACTGTTTGTTATGAAGGCACAGACTGAAAAGGTAGCTTTGAAAATTCAAAGGGAGCTAATGATGGGGTTCACACACTCTTTCAATCTGGCAGCCTAACCAGGAAATACAGTATATAATTTCTTTGAGTCCCTGTTTTTTGAAATTCATTTCAACACTGACATTTCACTTAGAATAAGTCAAAATGAGAAATGCTACATAGACCAACATTTGCAGAAGATCTTATTATTTGCCAAAGAATAGAATTATTGAGCTGTCTTACTGTGGACAATCAGTACAGAGTAAGTAGGTAAAGAAACGCTACAAGCTTATAGTCTACAGTCATTTGAAAGATAAAATTGTATATGTATAGATATACATGCATACACACAAATGTACATGTATCTCTTTCAGTTTCTACATTTCTCTTTGAAAATCACAAGCTTTTTAATTCCCTTACACCTCTTTCCATTCATATTCCCCAAGCGTACCAGGGCTGCTTGTAACTGCAGAAAACCACTCTGGCAGTTCCAGCTGCAGAATCATGGCCCATAACACAGAACAACTGCCTACAGAGGCTTCCCAAACCAGGTACTGTAGGGTCAAGCCAATGAGACTTGTCACTACCCAGATATCTCCAGTCTGAAGAATTATGCTTTTTATCCCTTCTCTTCAGAATCACAAAGGCTAAAATACACTGAAATGTCAATCACAAAAATATGGTTTAAGGAAAACAATGAGATTTGGAATGAGGAAGTAGCAGCTTATAACTTAGATACTCGTTCTGTAATCACCTGGGTTCTGTACAGGAGTGCGCAAGAATGTGTTTTGTCTTGTTGCATGTTACTTTTACATAAAGTCAGTGATTTCATCTAGCTTTGAAATTTATAGGAAAAGAAGCTCTGAGAAACTAAGTAATTTACTATTCTTGAACAATAACCTCCATGGAGAAAAAAATCTAAGGAAAACAAATAAAGTAACTCCTTCCACAGTGAAAGCTGGCCATTAGCTGGAACAAGTGCCAAAGGGAAACATTTTCCAGGAAGTACAGTGCAGGACGGCTTTACCTTGTGGAGAGGAGCAGCTGTCCTTCTCCACAGATGGATGGCTTCACATTGTTGTAGATTTAAATGTGCATGGTTACCCATAAACATTGATACCAGCCAGATCCTAAAGAACAACTCGATTCAAAGGGTAGCAATGCATCATGCGTGAACTTTCTACAGAAAAATGAATGTGCTAGAAAATACTTGCCCAGAATGTTTGAGAGGTAATGCTCTTAAAATGCACAGGTAACTGTGTGCAAGAGTGGTGCTCACATGGGAACAGCTCTCACACAGGACATTGTGAGAACAAATCAGTTCTGCCCAGACAAAAAGCAGAACAAGCCTAGGTCTGAGACTCAGAAAACCTAGGGTTTTCTTCCCACTGTGCCCCTGGTGGCTCAGCTGATCTCCCAGCAAGTCCTCTGTGCCTCCACTGTGTTTTCTGACCCTTCTGCTCCTTCCTTACAGAGACTGCAGGATAAGCATTCCTCTTCTGTTTATGTGAAAAATCAACTGTTGCAATAGATAGTTTTCCCTATGGCTGCAGTTTATGTTGAAGTAAAACAAAGCAGCTTCTAAGTTCTTCAATATCGAAAGCACTTTGTTTCATCCCCTGTGACGGGACCATGTCAGACAGCACTGCCACCAACACTGCATCAAGGGCACTGCATCAACAGCAGGAGATTTTAGAAAAATGTGCTTGCATGTCTTAAGCACATTTGCATCCAAATTGTCCACAGGCAAGATGATGCCAAACATTGTCCCACAAAAGGATCATTTCACGGACAGATAGGAGACACGGACTGTGCTAAACAGGGTATGAGCCAGGCACGCATTAACCCACAGTTTGTACTGGCCTGGATATCTTCACCAGTCATATTTACTTACATCATGTGTAGTTGTTGAAGGAGACAACTGAGGATTGCAATTCTAGCTTTGCTCCCAAGCTCTGTCACCAACTGATTAGGCAAGTTTCTCAGGACTACATTAAGGCCTCTACAAAATGGGAAATACAGTCTAACCTGCCAATTAAGCTGGTTTTAGGGGCTGGAAAGTGCTCCGAAATCCTTAGGTGAAGTCTGTTACACCATTACAGTATCAATATCCATGCTGATGAATAATGACAATCCTGAACATGAGACAGCCAAGAAGGAGGTGAGGCACGAGAGCTGTCCTTCAGGGCATGTTCTCTCACTCATTTTTGGTCCAAAAGCTCTTCATTCCCAGACTATGAGAATTTCTTCACCCTTTTGATTTACTTCTTAAAACTCTCAGAGCCCTGCAGTGACTGCAACAACCCAGTGAGAAAGGTAAGGCTGTCCCTTTATAACAGGCCTGTGTCAACACCTCCATTCTCAGCCTGTAAAGGAGTAGCATTCAGGGAGTAATAATTCAAAAAGAGCTATGGGAAAAGAACTATGAAATGTAAGTTAGTAAAAGGACCTTGGATGTGAGGGAAATGTCTAGCATAACTGTACAGGTGAGGCTGGAGTGAGAATGACGTACCCTTTCCTTGGTTAAATCCCTCAAGTCAGACTTTCTCTGACCAGAGAAGACAGAAAAGAGGAAGGTCTGTTGTACATGTAGGAGGTTGAAAGCATCTTTCTTTGACTGGGACTCTCTTCTTCTCCCCTTCCACCCCTCATTTGTCTGCAGGAATAAGCCAAAGATCATTCTCAAGGATTCAGAAGCAACAAATGCCGTATCTTTAATGCAGTTTTGTCTATTTGTAAAGTGTCTTCATGAGGGAAGACACAAATGCTGGCTTCATTGTCCTACATGCAACTGATGCCCAACATACCAGGAGGAAATGAAATGTGACAGTTTGCAGTCTCTCTAAAACTGAAGACACTTCCTTAAGAAACTGGAAGTATAATATAATTTAACAATGTGTCTGAAAACCTTGTACTGCTTTGACCTGGTCTCAGTCTGGAATTTAAGCAGAGTCCCAATCAGACCTCACACTCATGAAGTCATTATGGTTGTCCATCACTACAAATGAGGAAAACAAAAACTATAATACCCCACACCAAAGTTGGCTTCCCCAGTTGCCTCTCCTTGCTTGACAGATTTTTGGGTTAGGGCTTTTTAATTTTGGATTTTCCTTGCTGTGGTCTTAATTAAAGCATCACTATATCAGAACTTGCAATTCCCAAGTAACTGCTGATTGAGCATGTCTGTGGCAGCAGTGGGACACAAGTTGTGCTGCCTGGTCCGAAGGCATTTTGCCTGCTAGGATGATGGATTCACTGAGGCTCAATACTGTGGGTGGGAAGGACTCTCTTGTCCTGCTTCTGCAAAACTGGGCCAGCACATTTAATACCAAAGTCAAGAGGCCCGTGTGCTCTCACTAGGAAAAGCCACCCCTCAACCCTTCTGCCTTGCTCTCCTTATCGATAAAACAAGACTGATGAGGATATACTTACGGGACTTCTGAATAAAACTGCTTCATTGGTGCTAAGGTTTATGGAAATACTATTTCACAAAGTTTAGACTATTTGTATTTGTTCATTACCACTGCTTTACGAGTGCGTGGCTTGAATATACAGCTGATTTGTTCCTGGATTAGGAAGCCCAACTGTACTCCGATACACTTTCCCTGTTTTGATTTGAAGAAGGTTAGGTTACCAATCTGGATTTAGTAAATATTGTGGTTAAATAAATCAAATTTATAAACTTCTAACATTCACTTAGTCACAATCCTTTCTCATTGTTTTAAGAGAGCAGAGGGTGGTCTTGGAAGAGAGGCTATCACTCACCTGAACTTCAAGAAGTTATCCTGCCCTCCTATTGTTCACTCACATAATTAAAGTCATCTTCCCCCCCCCCCCACTTCTGACTCTAAATAAATATAAATCAAGTGTGGTTATTAATAATGATTATTGATCTTAAATAATTTGTCTGAAGAAGGAAATGCTTTCTAGAGATTACAGTCAGGAAGTCAAAGTTTTTCACTCCCAGCTCCAAGAGTAACTCATGTGCCATACACATCACATCTCTCTTGCCTATTCCCTATTATAGGGCTGTTAAAGGTTTAGTTAACTTCAGAGCAAGCAGTTCTGAACAGCAGCAGTTCTTAGCTACTGGAACTTGAGTACCTCCATGTGCAAGTGGTAGTTTTTTATCTGCCCATACAAATGCAGAAAGGTTTGTGCTGCCACTACTGGCAACTACATATGCATACCACATATGCATTTTTACAGCACTGAACTCCTCCTATGCTTTTAAAAACACATGAAAAAGTCGCTGTTTAGGTTAAGGTCTTCAAGAATCTGTGTAAACCGGGTAAGAGTTACTTTGCTGGTAAATTTATTTCTGTAGTGAGAGTTGGTTACTTCATCAGCAGGAACAAAAGGTTGTAATTTTTTTTGTTCCTCTATCACTAACTGGAAGATTCAAAAGGGATATTCTAAACCAGAAGACAGGCTGATGACAGTAGTTTATAGATAAAAGTTAAGTAGAGCAGGCTTCTAATTTTAAAGAGCTACAGTACAACAGTGGTGAACAAAGTAACACAATCTAATTGCTGCATATCTTGGGAATGTTAGGAGGAAAAAAGACAACTAATCAAAAGCAATGCTTGAGCAGTAACTGCATGTTGATTTGTCACTCGTGCCAATTCATAGTGTAGAAACAGCCACTGGGAGAAAGAGTTTACTCAGAGCAAATGTTTACATGATGTTTCCTAGGTTTTTATTCCATTAATGATTTGTTTCTGTGGATATTTGTAAATGAGGCTAAAATAGCAGCATAGAAATAACAAATGGGACAGACTGATTCACTTTGTAGGTTCGGGTCGGTTGAGTTCTCATTTCCTAACAGTTTTGGTCTCACAATAAGCTGAAGCTTTGTCTTTAAGCCCAGGTGTAAGCTAACCGGGACCCAAGATCTCAAAGCTGCGATCATCAGGTTTATTTTCAAGACAGACGGAAGGGATTTTTACAGGGGTGACCAGAGGATATTATCAAACAAGAAAGAGTTATGTGGAGCACCTTTGCAGAGATCCTGCCATTTGGTCACTGCTATACTACAGAGCAGCACAGAAGTGAAAATACCAGATGACAAATGCACCAGTATAATATCATTCACACAAGTGTCCTTGTTTTACTTTGCAAAGTCTGATCTGACAAAGGAAAACACTTCCTTAAAGTGTCATTTTTATGATACTAAACAGGCCTCCAATGATTTACCAAAATAGAGAGGGACATTGACATTTGAATTGCAGGAGTTTTGTTTTCCATCTTGTTTGCTCTGTTCCTGTGATTACTGCATTTGAATAACTGGAATTTTTAAAATCCCTTTTCCTCCTTCCATCATGATGTAATGCAACTGTTGCACAAGACTTACAATGTAGAGCTACCACTGCTGGAGCCAAGTTTGGCACCAAGAGAGATTAGGGTTGGCACCAAACACCAGGATCTTTACAATAAATTTGGCAGACAGACCTGAAAAGGCTTGCCATTGCTGCCATGAACAGCACACAGAACAGTAAAAGTGCTGAAACAAACCACGGTTTTGTTCCTGGAACAAAGACACCGATTAGCCAACCACTTAATCTAGCACCTACTTATGTATGAAAACGGAAGAGTTTTACTCAGTCAAAATTAAGGGCAGTAGCAGTGACCAAAGTGTAACATAACAGCGCCTTTCAAACGTCCATCATTCCAAACTGAGCTTAAAAAACTCACCAGCCAGCTACCCATTAGCCAGGAGAATCTCTGCACAACTGCAAGTTACACTGGATTATTCAAAAAAAAAAATGCTTGATCCATACAAGAACACATCTGTCTCAACACATTTCTCTTTCCAGTACTTTTCAATTATGCTTTCCCAAGAGGGAATTTGCCCCTACTCAGTGATACTGGAGCAGTGCTCTGGAAAGAGATGGTATTTTTCTTTTTTAAATACAGATGGAACAGAGAAGAGAAATGCAAATTTTCCTCACTGTGTCCCTCTCTGTCAGCTGGAACTGAAAAAGAAGGGGCCGATTTTCTCTGCTCTATATAAGGGTAGGATGATTTGTGATGTGGACATCTGCCTGCAACTGGACAGATGCCACCAGCTTATTTCACACAGACAACTAGACAGCCATGTAAGAGCAGCATTTTTCAATTACTATTGATTTGGTGTTTTAAACTTATTACCTAGCAGAAAAACTCCATACTCCATCCCAAATTTCGCCAAATTTTAAAATTCTGTAAGCACCAACTCTCAAATAAGAAACCACCTCCATCAAGCAGCTTAAAGTCAGAAGTCTGTGTGCTGCCATAACATTTTTCCAATCGGGTTACTAGTAAAACACGTAAGAACATTCAAAGCAGATTTCAAGCAATTTATCTGACCCTCAATTCTGTAAGTAGTACCAACAAACTACTGGGGTAATAATAACTAATGGGATATCCAACATGGTATTTGTGTGTGGATGCATACAGAAGTTGCAACCTCCTGCTGCAACTTATTTAGACACAGACAAAAAGCAAGAATTGGTTTAAAGATGAAAATCTGACTTTCTGCCCCACTCCCACCCCCCCAAAAATCAAACAAACTGAAAAAAAAATAGGATATGATTACTCTGACCTAACTTTTTCCCTGGTGGCTTCATATTCTTT
>JANHGB010026431.1:0-24726 GCA_026283785.1 Coracopsis vasa
TCTCTGCAGGGCTGCTCTGAATCTCTTCTCTGCCCAACCTGTAGCTGTGCCTGGGATTGCTCCAACCCAGGTGCAGGTCCTTGCACTTGTCATGGTTAAACTTCATGACGTTGGCATCCCATTTTCATTTAAAAAATAAAGAAGTGAAACATTGTGTTCTCAAACATCCTATCACTTTAACAGTAGTTAAATTATTAGTGCTTAAGTACAAAGTATTAAAAAAAATTCATGACAAAAATGACATAATTACCATAATCCAATTAAAAAAAATCATCTGTTTGCAACTACAGATTAACACTGGATTTCTTCCTTAGAAATAATGAGTATTGAATTCAGTTCTTGTGATTTCCTCTCACCCAAACTGTCTCAGACATCAACGGAAATACTTCTACATTGATTTGAAAGGGAATCTGCTTAGAACAGTTTTGATCTACCAAGGTTATATATACTTGTCTCACTTAGATATTTTGTTATGAAGATATTTCTTGTGTGGTGATGCATAGTCTCCACTAACAGTATATTGCACTAATTTCCTAACCAGGAAAATATGAATTAACAGAGTCCATTGAAGGTCTGCTAGCAGTTCATGGAAATATTGATGACTGTACTATTCAGACAAGGCTGCTTATGTTTAATGTCTTAGTTTCTCCTTTCTTGCTATTACTAATAGTCTCTGAATGAAGAATGTGTTCATTGTGCTTTCTGTGGTGCTTGGATTCCCTGCAATATTTTCATTGATTACTGTGAAAACAGATAGGTCACATGCATACAATCATGATTTCAAAAAGGAATAATTGGCCTCACTAAGAAAATTAAAATTCGACGAACCAGCAAACCACCAAATAAACAACAAAATCCTTTCCAGCTGGAGTATCTAAGACCTTTTAAATGGAAACTCCCATATCTATTAAATCACTTCAGGATACATACTTTTGATATATCTCAAAAGTCAGAAGTTATAAAAGTACACTAGGTTGCAAAACATAGCTTTTAAATTTTTGGTTTAAATTCGATGCTAACTGATTGACTTTTGACCCAGAGTTATTTCTCATTGTGTTCAAGTTCATGCACTTTTCTCTGGTTCCAGGGCTTTGACTGCTAAGTGCTGTGGATGCACACTGGTGCCTAAAGCTGAAAACCAAGACAGCTAAGATGGAATTTACAGGCTGCTTATAAATGATTCAATATTTAGCAGCTTTTGCAGCTTTTGTTGTTTAAAGCTTTCTACTATTTAAAGAGATTGGACCATGATTTAAGAGATTAAAAAGTATTTTGATCTGTCTTCTGTTCCTTACTTGTAAATACTTACATATGTGCGATTGAAAAATCTAACATCTACAGATCCTTCCAAACTGAGGTTTTTTCTTACTGTGGTGTGTTCTCCATAGAGAAATCACCTGTACAAAGCCATAAGGGGAGAGTACCTCTCTGGAAAGGTGCACAGAAGTGACAAACATGGTGACAAGCCTGTACTGTGGCTCATGGAAGTGAGAGGGACAGTAATCTTACAGAAAGCCCTGCAGACATCTATAAAACAGACTACCTGGAAGAGATTTTATTACCAACTGTAGCACTTGAAAACTTTTATAGCTTTTAATATTGTCCAAAAAACTCAGGTTGTTCATCTCTCTTCCTCCCATGTATGCTGACATGACAGCTTTGAGAATGAAAGAGAGGCTTATTAAATTGATGTCAAAATTTTATGGAACTCCTGAGCTTGTGTTGAAATGAAGAGTGGATCTGTGTATTTTCATTATATTCTTAAAGGGAAAATGCAAGTTAATGACTTATATACAGCAAAAAGGCAATAGCTGGATAAAAGCGATTTGCATTTACTTTTAAATATCATGTTTTGCACTTATAAGATTTTTTTCATCTGGAAATTTTGTTACAGTATTCAGCCACAGCCTTCAGAAAGAAGCTGCAGATAGCTTCTCTCTTCTTTGGTGTATAAGTAATGTTTGGGACAAAGCAGGCAGTTATCATCTGAATGAGCTAAGCCATTAAAGGATATAATGTAGGCATTATTAGGCAGTTATAGAGTACTGAAACATAAATGAAACACTGGGAATTAAATGCTTGTGGAGCTGTTTACTTATAACCCTGTTATATGTTCTGTTTTGTCCAGAATGTAAATATCTAGAGCAAATTTGGGCTTAAAAGAAGGCTTTTTTTTTTAATTTAATAACTTGTTTCTATGAGGATCCTATCCACAATGTGGAAGGTTGTTCAGTCTCTTTTTTCTACATTGCCAGCTTGGAAACTTAGGTGTATCTGTGTATAGAAAAAGTTGTAGGAGCTACTAAAGGTAGTTGCAAGTGACTTACTTGCAATGGCTAACAATTGCCAGGTATTTGCAGAATGCAATTATCTAATGAATAACCTGACATGCTGAAATAACTTGCATCCTGTGTATTACAGATGGTAGCACAAGATTAGGTGAAGAGAATCACGTTTTCACTGAAGCTTGCTTGTTCAAGCTGTGTACACCAGATCTTGAACATATATGATCCAAAATGTTACTCCAGACCGCAGTTCCTTTTGTAACCTCAACTGGCATGCCATCACTACTGGTGTTTGACTCTAACTAGGAAAGCTGATGCTGAGAGTGAGCTACTGTGCTGTTTCTCATAGCTGCCCTCAAGGAGCTTATGCTGGTCCACTAGCACTGCAGAATTTTGTCAGAGGCTTTTAGCAATAGCATTTTGAAAAAATGAACTTACAACACCTATATGATGGCACTTTCTGGTGGTTATCTAGTTACTCCAGTATCTAAATATAGTAAATATAACTAAATATACTAGGAGCATTCAAAGATGTATGACCAGACACAAGCGAAACTATCACCCTCCCTTGCTAGAAAGGTAAAGAGTTTGACAATTTCAGAAACACCCAACTCAGTAGAGAGAGGGTATAAATATTCATTAATGTAATTAATTTGTCAGTATTATTGCATATTTTCTCACCAGGTATCAGTGGTTTTTGAAAATAAAGGTCAAATTTCCTCAGTATAACTTAGTTTCATTAAGTTTTAGTCTTAAACATTTCACCATTTAAAGGTATGCACCCTGCATCATTGTGGTAACACCTGCCTAATCTAATGCCACTCTTTATTGTGTGTATCTGAGTGATAGTGATAGAAACAAGTACGAAGAAGCATTACAGAAAATGAGGTTTTGATGGAGGAAGAAATGAGCTGGAACTATGCCAGGCACACGTTGTCAGCACTAACAGTCATCTTGAAAAATTCAGAAACCCCAAATCCCACCCTACAAAGCATGGAATGAGTGAAATAGTATTAGTACTATCTATGATGTAAAGAGTTCAGGGAACAAAAGACAGACCTTCATCATGCTGTATTGAGAGATACAAATGAGTGTCCCATGGACCATTCCATTTGAGAGCTAGTGAAAGTTTAAATGTACAACAGAAATTTTGGTAAACGACATGATTAGTCCCATGTAAACTGTTGCTACAATATTTTGTTTGCTATTAAGAGAGGCTTGTGATGTCCTTGAGAGAGATATAAAAAATCAGTTTCAGTATGTAAAGGTTTATGATTCTGTTTTTTTTACTGAGAGCAGGAAATGCATAATTTGTTAATTCTAAAAGTAAAAGTTGTCATGCATATCTGTCAAGGAGCCCTAGGCCTCATTCTGCTTTAAAATCAAGGACATAGAAAACCATTTCTTTTCTCTTTAGTATTATTTAATGTTTTCAAATTATGTATTCTCCTAATTAATTTTCTAACTAAAACTTTTATATTTTCTATGTTTCTTTTGTATTACTGATGAATATATAGTATTTAGATTCTATCTGAGTTCAGTATGAAAAGAACTCTATTCACTTGGAGTCTATTCTGTTTATCAAATTATTTTTTTCTAACCACTGTAATTTAAACATCTTAAGAAATCTTTCAGGAAAACTTTTTGAGCCTCGTTACAGTATACAATATCACATAATGTTAACCTTAAGCTGTATACAATCTTGATATATATGTGTAATATTTTTAAGAGCAGGTAGGCTTCATGCTAGCTGTATATTCGACTTCTCTGTTTTACTCCAAGCTTCTGATCACAGTGATTCTTGAATTGAAATCAATAATTTGTATATAAGTGCAGAAGAAACTAAAATTTTATTCTCAAAACCACAGTATGAAACACTTGTTAAAGTTTATCGGTAGCTCAACTCCAAATCAGGAACCCCAGAGCACTTGGTTATTAAACTAAACTAAGGAATTCTAAGTTATACTACACTAAGGGAAACAATTCAGAATTACAGGCCAAAGAAGAATTTAAGTCTTAGTGAAGAAAATCTGCATCTCTACAATGCATTCCATAAGCAACTCAGGTAAACATGCCATAAATTAGTAAAAAAAGAGCCCAGAAAGGCTAAGAGTTACACTGGCTAACCATGCAAGCAAACAGTTTTTCAGCACAAAAGTGGCAGAAGTGTCTTTACTGTGCCAAATCTGTTCTGTATTTAAAATGTTGCCTTCTTACATGGTGCAGTGGGGAAAAGTAACACGAGAGGTATCTGTTCTTTTGTTATTTGATAATATCTGAAACTGTATCTCTAACTGAAGTAAGATTATGTACCTGTGAGGGAGAAGGGATAGCCAACCATGCATTTAATGTCCTCATTTTCCTATCTACTTTGTGATTTCTCAGGGTCATAGAAGCACTGGTGTTTTGAACCCCTAGCTTTTAAGCAGGGGCTCAAACCTGCTCAAAAGTGGAGGTCATATTTGAGAATATTAACTCAGTTCATACTTGGAAAGGGAGGAGGTTTACAAATTCTTCTCCCATCTACATGTTTGACTAAGTCTGGAAATAGAAAAAGTCTGCTGCAGTGCTGTTGCCGGATAGGTAAGCAAAAGGATGAATCCTTCCTTCCTCCTTGTAGATCATGAATGATTAGAGATCTTGAAGAGGGTTGTGTGTTAATTTTAGCCACAAGAAGTGGAATATTTTATCTCCTCTAATAAATTTAATTTTTATGAGATTTTATGGACTAAATTGAATTTTTAATGTCTAATTAATTTATCTAATTAGTATTTTGGAGGGCTAGGTAAACGAAGTTAAGATTCAGAAAATCTTGTCATTTATTTGACCTTTCCATTAATCCATTGCTCCATCTGGGGAGCATTGCCAGCTCCCCAAAAAGTGAAATAATGTTCTGTAAGTGAGGGAAGAATTTATATATGGTTAATGATAATAAGATGTTATACCAATGCATCCCTCTTACTTTCTTCTCTCTTCAAGGTAATTACTTGACAGTTCCTTGTTCTGATCTCAGACACCTTGATTCCTGAGCAAAATCTGAAAGACTTTTAATAACTCTTTAATAACTGTTTAATATTATACTTCTTGTCCTAAGAGCCTAGGGTGCCTTTTGTAAATTTATGTAGCTCGTTACAACTCTTTCTTTTTTTTTTTAAGAGACTGGGAAGAATGATCATATTTCATTCCTCACTTAAGAAAAATTACTTCTTTTGGTATTTTTGAGAAGCAGTTCTGGAGTTCCAGCTGTAACAGGCTGAAGAACCTGATTCACTATTTTGAGGTTTTGGTTTGCACTGCTTAGCACAGGTAGTGAGGATAAGAATCCAATCTGCTGTTGACAAAGAGCCACTTCCTCCTATAATAACATTTCACTTCCTTCTCTTTCCAGATCCCACAGAAGCTTAGACATTGCAGAAGCTGTCAGTTACTTTCACAGACATGCTCTTGTTCACCACAACAAAAAATCTGTGGGATTATCAGAGAACAGAAATAATAAAGCAGGCAGGCCTGTTTGATTATCTCACAGTTTTAAAATACAGGCTTTTCCTAAACAAATTTTGGAGTGATTTTAATGAAATCTGTATATGTGTGATTTATGTTGATCAATGAATCCACTCTTAAATCCAAAGCTTAATTCATCTTTGCACACATATGCACCTGAGTTGCGTAGTATTATTAGTAATTATTTATTTTTAAAAAACATCAGTGTGTGTACAGCCTGCCTACTTTACAAAAGAAGTTCTGTTTAATTACATTTCAAGAGATGTGTACTGTTTATAGACACCTGGTCTTTAGATGTTAATCTCCAATATACTGGTAGTTCTTGCTTTCCCCCATGTCCTTTCTAAAAGCACAATCCACAGTTGATTTGCATTTATTCTTGTTTCCTCATTTTTACCTTTCACTACTGCATTAACATGTTTTTACTTTACTACAATACTTGCTTCTCCTCTTGTTTCTCACTCTTCTATTTTACTCACTTATGATTGCTTGTTATTTTCTGTTCATCTATTTCTGTAGTTGCTATTACTGTTACTTTTAAGTGTCCGTTAAGGAAGTTCAATTTAATACGGATCTTCATTTGAAGTTCCACCCTCTCTTTTTCAATGATTTCTAACACCCTCATTATGTGGTTATTACTATACTGTGCTCATTATGCAGTGAGGCCTGTTATTCTTGTTCCTATTTATTACTTCAGGACAGTCACTATTGCATGTGCCAAATGGTTTAAATAATACATACAGTACAAATCTGCAGAGAGCTGGGAATTTTGGTTGGTGAAGGTTAGAATAAGATTATCTGACTAGTTCCCTTCTGCCAATAATGTGAATATGTCTTAATTTGTCAGTCATTCCCAGTAGCACTACCCAGAACACTGACTTTTTCCCCTCACAGTTATTTCCATTGAAAGTTCTGTCAGTGATCATTTGGTGATAGCAAGCACTACACGAGGACTTTTATGACTTTCGAATTACATCTGTGAAAGCAACCACTGAACACATAATCACCATCAATGCAAAACTCTTCATGCAAATACTGTAGGAAGCAAATGGATGTTTCAGCTATTATATAAAGGTATATTTCCTAATTCTTGATTGCCATAAATTTTATTATATTAGAAGTCTGTTTTCCCAACTCCCAAGTGCATGGAGCTCGGTAAATTCCTTATGCACTGGCCCACTCTGGTTCTGATGTCCCGACTTCCAAAATGTTCCTCTCATTATCTTATGGGTTCATCTTTCATTTAAAGACCCTCAGTGCTGAAGACCAGGAAGTTTCTTTGACCAATTTTCTCCTCTCAGTTTCCTTCCAAAGTGTGCATTTGACGGAATTGTACTGCTCCCCTCCTCCCTCCATTACTGTAGATATTAAATCCCTTTCAATATTTAACTCTCAGGGAGGAAATTAGAAGACTTCAGATCAGAAATCTTTTCTAGCCTTTGATATTTCTCAGTAGCTGAAACATTTGTTACATTTTCATATTAGTGAAGAGAGTGATTGTGTTATGATAATACACAGTTATGGTAAGTTGTGCTTATGGGATAATCTATGGTTTTGTTAAGAAGATTGTGAAAATCCCCTAACCTGACCCTTAATTTGTAACATCTTTTTTAGTGTTAAGATAAGTAAACACAAAAATGTTTGCCTGAGATTACCAAAAAATTCCAAGAAATTGCTGGCACCCTAGAGTTTTTACCAAAGCAGGGGGAGCTAGAAGACTTTTTTTTTTCATGTGTTATTGCTCGCATTTCAATAAAAAATGAATTCAGAAGACCTGGTGGGGGGTTGTTTGGTCCTGACAATTCATCTAAATGTCCATATTTAGAGATTAAAGATTATTTCTCTTATTTTATCTGTAAGGAAACACTATAAATGAAAACCTTGAGGGTGTGGGACAAGAGAGGGTACAAACCTTTTTAAATTTACTATCTTTGAAATTTGTTTCAACAATCCTCACATTAAAAAACTAGCAATTTTATTTGTGTCGCTCTCTTTATGTGTAAAATATATTCAAAGTCTGTGTCCAATATGACTAATAAGACATCAAACATAGCAATAGTGCTGGAGTGAGCAGGAAATAATACAGAATTTCAGACATTACTCTTCATATTCGGGTTCATTTTGTACAACATTTTCAGGAAAACAAATGTTATTTGAATTCTTCTATGACAACTTGTATTATTTATGTAAGCAGGGTGCCTAAGATACACAAAGTGCTGAAAGTTGCTCCTGTATGCTTTCAACAGAGAAGTGAAGTTTACTGTAAAGGGAGACTCTTCACATGGAGCCTATTCCAGCATTGTCAATGGAGAATTCCTGCTTATATAGGGTTTATATCAAACTATAACAGAGAAGTCACTTCTAAATCATTCTGAGCATTTGTAGATATTGCAGAAATTCTAGGGGGACTAAGCTGTCAAATGTAATGCTGTATTAGCCTATGAGTACTCTTAGCAGTGGCTTAATAAGAAAATTTGATAGATGCAGTTCTAGTTACTGATATATGAATAAGGATGTATGACTGTATATATTTTTTCCCCTCTAGTTATGTTACTCTATACTCATATGGTGTGCTGTGCTGTTGTTTAAATTCTGGTGTAGACCAGTTTGGATACAGGAAGAGATCCCCAAAACAGAGTATATCGCTAAAGTGTATGTGTGAATTTGTGCTGTTATAGGCAGAAGTGGACACAAAAACCAGACAGGTGAAATCAGACCATAGCTCCATGTCTCAGAAAAGTTAATATTTTTCATATTATGCACCATATGCATAATAGCATTTGAAATTCACAGTTCATTAATCTTTTCTGCCCCACATTTCTCTGAAGAATATATAATAACCTAGATAGGTCTGACAAGTAAAAACTAGTGGGTGGCGGTTCTGAAGAAAATAAAATAAAGGTTTTCTGAGGGAAAAACTATATCTCACATAAATTAACTATAAAATTAACTATTAACTGAACTGCAAAATGATTGTTTTGAAACATATTCAATGTTGATTGTAAGAGAATATGAAGTAGATTTTTACATTTCGCTTTCAGATTTCAAAGTCCACTTCTAAGGCAGTTTACAAGAATATTATAAAAAAAAAATGTCATGGATTTTATATTCTATTTTTCCTGGAATATTTTAATAAAATCAAACATTCATTTATGTTGGAAAAGGCCTCCAAGATCATCGAGTTCAATGGAAAATCAATTTTTAAGTAATAAAAATTTAGTAACATATTACTTCTACTTCCCGAAGATGTAATACCCAAAAGGGTACAATTATTTGGGAGAAAACTCTTAGGGAAATAGTGTACTGCATTGACATATGTAAGTATTTTCAGGGCTGGAGGACTGGAGGCAAACAATAAAGATCACAAAGAGGAAGTAAATGCAAAATAACTTGCATGTGGTACGTAAATCTGTGTATATTGGAATGGAAGTTTTGAATATGAGTATATGAGAAAAGGAGAAGCTGCTGCTGAGGATAAAGTTGGTCACATGAGTTCAAAGTTTGTGGAAACTTCTGTGTGTGTGTTTGTGTAAGGGTCAGGTTTTAAGATCAGAGTTCTTAAAAGTTTGTCATTATAAACTTCCCTTCCGCATCGTATCACTGTGCACTTGGAGCTGTTTTTCTAACTTCTAACAAGTAAGACTTTTTTTCTTGTTGAAGGAAATAAATTTAGGGTGAAATGGTGGTGTTATGGGTGTTTGAAAGAAGAACGGAAGCCAGGGGAAAATGCTAAAGAAAGAAGGGGAAAAGTTAATGTAAAACATAGTCTGGTGATTTTATAATTTCATGACAGAAACTTTAACACTGTCTTTGGTTTTTGTAGGCAATTGTAACTGTGTTATGGAGATCCAAATAGGTAATGTTAAATTTTCAGAATGAATGGGATGTTTTTTCCATAGATAATAAAACATGAACACATGATCTAGAGTGCTGGACTGGTAACTTGACCCTTGGATATCAGTGAAGAAAAGCTGTACTTGTTTTAATTTTTAAGTTTGATGGGTAAAAGCAGAAAACTTTCTCTTGGAATTGAGGTGGTGGTTCAGACACAGTGAACTGAAATAGAAAAGCATTTTCAAAAGTGATACGAGTGATTCTTCTTTTGTGATGTTGCTTTTGTCACTATGCTGCAGTCCCACATGAAAATTATGAATACCTGAGGAGAGAGGGTTGCCCCCCAGGCTTCATTTCTTTCAAATATTTTGAGAAATAAAAAATATTTTCCTCACATTCAAGGTGTAAGTTTTATTTTTGGATATCTTCAGAAAAGTGTCCAGAACACCTCTCAGAGAAAAATGTCACATTGCCAAATCCTTCATGATAAAGAGTATTTGTAGATTGTGCTTTCCTAGAATTTTAATCAGCCTTCAGTGGAATTAGCAAAAATTTTTTTTTTTAATATATGATAACAGGTACATGATTTGACTTATTGAGGAGCTCATTCTCATTATTATATGCACAAAACATGAAGATGGTGAGTTTTCTTAGGAATTACTTAGATGTTTGCCTCAAAAATATTTTTCTTTTAACTTTTTTCTTTCACAAGAATGTGTCTGAAAAACCTGTAATTTCATGAATGGTTGGAAATGCCACTCCTGGCAATTCTTGGACCAAGTAACTACTGAGGATCATAAAGAGGCAGGCATGGTTGATAGTTTTCTCCAATTTTGTGCACAGGACAGTTTAGTTGTACAGGACAGCCCAGTGTTTCAGGTCCAAATAAAATGAGGTCAGAGATCTCACCTGGGTTTTGCATGGCAGCAGTGTTTTGCAAAACAAAGTAGCCCTCTCTTTTTTTTAAATCCATTCTGAGTTATTGACTCTCCTTTTTGCATTATAATGGGAGATGAAACCATGTTCACTACCAGCCCTATGAAAATGGAAACTTTACCATGCTCTGCTATTTGCACTTATTCTTTTTGTTTTGGAAAATCTTCCTCATCATATGGTGCAGAATCTCAAAAAAGTTACTTATACCTGCAGACAAATAATTCTGTGCAGCTAAGTGGTGATGGTAAGTTCCATTTTTCTTAGTGGATGTTTGAAAGGAGGAGTCAGGAAATTCAGTTTCCCCTGACATCAGGCAGCAGCAGGATGAGGTATTCTACTTTGCCAGCCAGGTCAGAAATGTGAACGGTTCAAATTTGCATTCGAGGAAAGTAGCAGCTGCCTCAGCTCAAGGTCACCACAAAGAATAATACTTTGGCACCACCTGCCTTCTAAGACTGGGCTTTGCTTTTCTACTCACACATGTATTTATATCTACAATGTCTGTTGCTGCAGTACTTAATTACAGAGATTGCCTCTTTCTTTTCTGATTCACCACCTGTCGTCACTCTAAGAACAAACGTTGCAAACATCTCCTAGTCCTAACATCAGTTTTTCTTAACTAAATTCTCCCTACCCTACAGAGTTTAGTTCCTTTAAACTGCCCTGTTCCTCTAAAATTCAAATTTATTTTCTGATATCTCGCTGCGACTGTAGCAACTCTTTCGTTTTCTGCACATATTTTTATATTAACTGCCTTTCACTTTGTGTTACTGTCTTCTAGGACTGGATGCTAAGTGTTCAAAAGGAAACGTAACTTCCTTTTAACCTTGCTTCACAAGTTTGTTATATGGTATTTGATCTCTTCATGCATAGGTAGCTGTTCTAGGCCTTGGTCCTACTTAAAAACCAAAACAAACCAAAAACCATTCTGTATGTGATCACTTTCCTTCCTGAGGGCCCTAATGAAGTTGATTGAGATTCCGGGTAGAAGCAAGCTCCTTGAGTGCAGCTTTGTGCCTCATGTACTAAAACTTCTGCCGGTCTCCTCTGAATAAACTTTTGAGAGGTAATCCTCTCTCATTTGGAAAAGGAGTCAAATGCTGAGAGGGAGAAATAAATGTCAAGATATGGTTGTTTATATTTCACACAGACTTAAATGAATGCTTCAGTATCAAATGTATGCCCTTAAAAGAGAATAGTTTGCCACTTTCCTTGCTGTTCTTTTCCTGAACATCCCGAGTGCTTCATTTTCCCCTGCCAGTTGTCTGAGCAGTCTTAGCAGAGGCAAAGAAACAGTAAAGGATTTTATAAAATAAAATAAATACCTTTATGTTTCCATTCAGACTTTCAGACTTATCATTCTTGCTTCATAACAACTAAAAGAGGTGACCAGGACAGGAAGGAGTGAAGCAGAATCACATGTAAATCTCTCTAGCTTATCTTGGCAGGCCATAAATATCTGAAATCTGGCAAAGTTCATCTTTTTCTAAGCCCTTTCAGAATCTGCAACTTTTTATCTTTATCTGTAATTTTCACAGGAAAATAAAACTTCACAGATGTGGGAAAATGTAAGAAAACTATCCACTAGTACATGAGGACTTCCTGTTGTGTGGTTGCTTGTGTTTGTATATGTCTCTGTATAAATATATCAAAGAAAATATCTTACATATTTATGAAAGCACTGAACATGATTGTGTATGAACCAAAACACTCCAGTGTGTTTTCTATATTTCTTCATGCATTCTCACTAGCAGAAGTGCCTGTATTACCTGCCAATATTCATGTAAAAGGTTTCTGTAGTGTCTCAACTTTAGAGAAATTCATCATAAGAAAATAAATTCATAATAACTGTCATGAAGCCCAAAAATCATTGCCAGGTCATCTGAGGGTGAAATTTAAAGTGGCCACATTTGGCACCAAGTGTTGTATTAAAGGATATCATTTGTCTTGAGTTGTAATTGGGGTCATGAATAAAAAGATGATAATTCCCTGTCTTGGCTATTATTCTTAGGTTCAGCCTTATCCCCTTTTATCAAAGTCTGGCTCGATTACTCTCACTGGCAGTAGTTTGTTTACTGGGAGTTATTAGTAAGGCTCTAGTCACTGTCACAACCTGTTAGCTCAAAATTACACTGACTCAGAGCTTCTACATTAGCAGGGCTTGAAACAGACACATGTGGTCGATCCACCAATCAATTTTGAAATTGTAATAGTTTTATTAATATCTATTAATAGGCTTTTATTAGTACACAATAATTTTCTTTAGAAAGACACACCGCACCGCACCACACCACCCCACGCCCCCAACCCCGTTCTGTCATTGGGTTTTACTTTTGTTCTTTATTCCTATTTTCTGTTTTTTGATTCTTTTTGGAGCTATGAGGGCAAAGGGTTGAGAGTCTTGCTATGTGTCCTGACGATGGCAAAGTTCCTCTGGGTGAATGTTCAGAACTGTCAGTCCTCTGGTAAGAAGTTAAACAGAGAGAGTTCTGCAGTTAAGGTCAAGCTTGGATTTATGTTTGATCTTTGCAAGGAATGCAACTGCTATCTTCAGGTCACAAGACAAGACTGTGCCACAGAGAACCAAAATAGAAGACAGCCATAGGGCCTGAAATTTCTAGGCAAGGCTGCTCAAGGTCTAACATTTTACCCTACCACAGAAACAGAAAAAGTGCTGCAGCATTTCCTTTTCTAGTCTTTTGACTCAGCCTGGCATCATCCATACCACAGTGCCAGGTCCCTTAACACTGATCTCTTTTAACTAAATCAGTTTAGATATGCACATGGAGCAGTTGAATCACATGTGAATCATTTAATATATGGAGGTTGTCCAGCAATTCTGTTCAGCTTCTTCTCTTCATATGTGAAGTTATTACAGGGAAATTATCAACTTGTGGTTTAAATCAAATTGGAAATTAAGTATTTTCTGATGAATTAATGCCATATTAGCTTTCCAGTTAACCGGAAATAAGCAAACTGATTCCAAATCAATGTCAGCAGTTGAGCAGGTGTGCCTCACTTGATATTTATAAAATGTTAATAAATACTTGCAAGGTTCTAAATACTTTTTTTAAAAGTGTTTCCAAAAATCTGTAATCTGCACACATGTTTCTTCCACCTCCTCATATACACACCTTATATGAATGGTTACTCACATGGCCATTCTCAGTGGAAGTGTGGGTTTCCCTGCTTGCCTACCCTTCTGGAGGTGGGTTTGCTCCTGCCCTGTGCAGATCACTACAATCTCCTTGTCTGCGCACTGGTGAGATGATCAACCATGATTTCCTACATGCATCCTAAGCTGTGGGTCCCTTTGCTACTGCACCCCATACTCTCAGCCCATCAGCTGGGGCTGGCCTGCACAGAATTTCATTTTGCATAACAGCACAGCCTGGGAATCTACTATTATTTGCTATACTGTATTTTCTGGGGCATCACATTTATATATTAATAGAAAGGGAGATATATTCATGGACACATAGAATCCTACTGTAGATGTGCTATGAATTGACTACAACATTTTTCTTAAATGAGACAATGACTATGGTGAGTTGACCTTGGCTAGCTGTCAGATGCTCATCCAGCTGCTCTCTCAACCCCTCTCCTCAGCAGGACTGGTGGTAGCGGGGAAATAAGATGAAAAGGCTTTTAGGTTGAGATAAAGACAGGGAGATCCTTTACCAACTACTATCATGGGCAAAACTGACACAACTCAGGAAAAATTAGTTTATTTAATTCATCAGTCGGGGATGAAAGTGAACGTTGTAGATGATTCATTTTGCTTTTTGTTCCCTCAGATCCAGATTTTGAAGAGACACTTTCTGAAGAGGCCCTGGGAAACTTTCTTCAAGCCCAATGGAAGAGAAAGGAACAAAATGGCAATTACAGCAGAAGCCTGGAATCCTGGGTCTGAAATACAGGTACAGTTGGTCAATAACTAGCTTTGTAAAAGCTATGGTACACCTGCAAGCACAACCTTCAAAACTGTGCTTTTGTAGTGCTTTTTTCAGCATTCAATATGCTTCTACTTTTCTAATCCATTTATTGTGTACAGCTGAGCTTTCTGGCAATAGCTTGTTATTCACTTGCACTTATACTGACGGAATGGGAAGGAAACCTTATGGGTCATCATCTCCTTATTGTAGCTTGAAGTACACCTACCTTTGTCTATTTTCACTCAGAGGTTTTGCTAGATGAGAAGTAAACCTGATGTAGGTTGGAAAGAAGGTGGAAAGAAATATGAAGTGACTCTTTCTGGTGAAATGTATCTCATATATATATATTATATAGGGTGATCCGTAGGTCTGGAAACACATCACGGAAACCAAGCAAAACCCACTGTGGGAAACAGTTAAAGGAAATTTGTGTTTTAGTAAATAAGGGGATTTCTAGGGTCAGTAGGGGATTGATGTCATACATGGTAGATGATGTCTCTCTTCTGAGACTTCTCTTTCCTGACAAATGCTGTTTTTTATCTGTTCACACTTTTTCACTGCTTTCTGTCACATCTTAGAGAAGTTGTGTTTAAGATTTGCAGTAAGTGGGAACACTCCTCAGTGGTAAAACATGAAAAAAAAAAGAAATTAATTAACAATCATTAGAGATGACAGATATAACTTGTCTGTAATATCTAAATGTAGGTCTCAAAACCACATTTAAATTCATGGCTTCTCTCAGATTATAATGTTCTGTGATAATTTTTTTTTCTTTTTAGAGGCAGGGTACATTTATAAAACTCACACTCAGTTTTAGCTTCTAAAGAACCTGGAGCTTTTAGTTGTAATCCATCTATCCTCTCTTTTTTGTTCTGGTATGAAGTTTGGTTTCTTTATACTTGGCATTTAATTATACACCATAGTCATGTTTCTACTATATTGTTAACAGTACTCTAAACACTGTGACTGTAGTGTTTAGAAGGTGAAACTTTCTTACAGAACTTCCATAAGCATAATCTTATTGTTTACATTGCAGGGCTTTATCTTATTTGTCAGGTTCTCTGTTTAACACAATAACATAGTAAGTATAACACAATAACATAGTAAGTATATACTTGCAAAAGCATTGCAGAGCTTGCCTGAAATTATTTTTCTCATCACATCAGTATTTCAAGTTTATAAAGAAAAAGTCTTTGTAAAAACTGAGATTCTGAAAAAAATTAACCAAATCAGTTTGCTCTACACTGTTTTACCATCACTCGCTTCAAAATGAAGTGTTTCAGTGGTTTCAAAACAACCATTAAGAAAAAGTTGGTCCTGATGGAGCCGCATTTTACTTGTCTTCTTTCTCCCCTTCCTATTAATGTGTTTCTGTCAAGAAAAAGCATCTTTTCATTCAGCCCTCTGAGCAGTTTATTTCCAGCTTTCAATAATTATTGGTCTCTTTGAAATGTATTGCAATAATACTACAAATCCTGGTGTGGAAATATCTCAAAAGTCTGCAGGAATTTCTTCCAAGAGGATAATTTATTTCACTGTTAATATATGCTTTTGTAAGGCAGAGCAACTTATTATGTTAAGGACCTTTGAGAACAAGTTGAATAATTCCAGAGTGTCCTTTTTATGTCCTTTTTAAAAGAAACACAGGTTTATTGCGTTTGACCTATAAAATGAAGTGGAGTTTCTGTATTGCAATCATATACAAGACAAGCGGCTTTCGTTATGTGTTCAAACATAAAATTGTTGAACATTACCTAGTGTTAGCTGTCTACTAATGTTTATAGAGAGTACCATTCACTTGAGGAACAGGGGAATATAAAATAATTTTAAGATTATTAAGCTCAGTGCAATGACTGCAGGGAAGGGGCTGCCTTAGTTTCTGAATAACTCACATTAGCAGTACTTGTTTTGCTTTCTACCTTTTCTACTTTCCGTGTTGCATTCTTCTTTCTTTCCTATCTTGTTCTCTAATCAGTATAGATTGTTAAAAAATAAACAAATATGAGTTTCAACAGCTGCCAGAACAAATACACTCTCTAGTTCACCCTTGTCAAGTACAACTGCTGAATTAATTGTTTGAATTCATGTGTTGCTGTCAACACAGCTGTCCAGTACCCGTGTGTTTCCTTACCTTAGTTCATATCAGTATCAATACTGGTTTGCAAATGCTTCAGGATATGTAGTGCATCTTTTAAACTGTTTTGTGAAGTATTTAACAAGACTGAACTACACTGCAGTGCTGTAGAACAAATACCAAATTCCGTTTGACTGACAGCTCAGAGCACCCCAGCTACAAAAGTTGTGGAGAAATTAATTTCAAGGCATCGGCTTGAGCCAAACCAAATTTAGAGCTATCCATACACCGAGTGGGTATTCTCTGTTCTTGAAGACTGTGCATTGTTCCATTTCCAGAAGTGTATGTACAAATTACTAATTATGAAATTTGATACCTATGTTAATATGAAAGAACATTATCTGTCCAGCTGAACTTCTCTTCTCTTAGTTATAGAAGTATTCATTTTTATCATGGCAGTTTTAAATACTTTCCCTTATGGCTAAAATAAAACACTGGTCCCCTAGCTAATCTAGTTTACACAATAGCAAGATAAATCTAATGGGAACTCACTTATCTTCTCCACATCTAAATTCCTAGGACAAACTTTTCTCATCAGAAAGCTTAGAAGTTCAGCTTTTGTATTATTTTCTTCAAATGTTACTTAGAATTTTCTGGCATATTTCCTTCCTTGTACCTCAGTGAAAGTATAATATCCCTGAATTTTAATTGTTTTCTATAATTTGCTGGTGTGGAGTAGAAACTCCTCTATGCCAGCCTCTTCAGCTCCAGAACTGCTTCTGTGCTCATGAGAGCAAGCGGGCTAGACAAATTTCCTGGTAAATGTCATTTACAGGATTTTAAGGCTTTAGCTTCATTTTTAATGAATAAATTATGATGTGCCTGTGTCTCCCTCTTGTGGCATGAAAATATTTTGGTCTGAAGCTGTCAACCACAAGCGAACCACTGGTGCAGACTTTGCTGGTTTTGACTATTGTTATTAATATTCTTATGCTCATTTTACATGATATTTTAATTGAACTGTTAAGGATTCTCATAAAGGTTCACTGAAAGGTTCAAGGTAAAATTCTCCTAGAATTAAACTCCATGGGTTTGTACTGTACTGTCCCTCAAAAAGAAATTTAGTATTAACAAAGGTAACTTTGAATTTTGTGTTTTCTTGCACTGTGATCATTCCCAGATTTTAAGAGCCAATTACTATGAAGACCTCAATCTTATCAGAGAAAGAAAGTTTTATGAGCTCTGTGTCATGCTTGACAAACTCTGCCATCCTGATTCTGGACCAGGGTGGTTTGTATGCTGCTTGCTTTTATGTCCCTGCAATGTTCCATTCAGGACTTCTGTTTCCGAAGTTGTTGTATCAAGTATCAAGTCAGGTGTCTTTACTCTGCACCTATAGCAGAGATACGCTAAAATTCAAAAAATCAATCTATCTATCTCAGATAGCTAAGAAAAACACTTCAAAATCTGGTTTCATTTAGTTCTTAAACATTTTGTTTTGTTTTAAGTTTAGTTTCTGGTTTTGAAGTCCTGAAGACTCAATGGTCTATCAACTCATCAACGCCCATCAGTTCTGGTCTGATTCTCTATCAGTTTTTACACACTGAGTACTCCAAAGTGCTTGCTTTATTCAAGTGGAGGAGTATATTTTTCCCAGGGATGGCAGACATCATCTCAGAGATTAAGGAGCCTTCAGGAAAACTGAGGACCCTATCTCAGTGTGTAGTGGTATATAGTGGAAACTTCTAATGAAGATCCAGAGGTGTAAAAAGCTGTCTAAGAAAGTAACCTCTAGTTGTTCCTGTTGTTAAAGTCCATGTTAAGCAGAATGCTAAATGTTTTCAATCATTGTCTTATGAAAGTGACTGATAAGGGTTACATCCTATCAGAAGTCTGGTAGACCACATTCTTGAGCATAGGTACCTAAATGCACTTGTTCCCCAGGCAGACAGAGCTGACAGTTATTAAGTAAGTATCACATTTCTTAGGAGGCTGGGGATGAGCACAAAGCACAGCAAAGACAAAAAACAATATAGATGTCTCTGTTCAAAGTGGTCTTCTTTAAGTACAACCTGCCTTTGGAAAAACAAACCAGGTCTTAAGAAATCACTGCTATGTAGCTGAATATAAAGACTGCCTAAAGGTAGTAAAATGTTTGCAAGTGCCAAGTCCATTGGAGCTGTTGTACAACCAGAAAGAATAGTTCAGAAGGAAGTGAAGGCACAGACCTGTCCTTCGAACATGAGACTGATCAGCATGGAGAATTCAGCAGCAGCAAATTCTTAGACCCCTGAATAACATCTGTGCTTGTTGGTCAGTGACTGGGTCAGAATAATCACACATCCAGAGTGGCCATTGCAGTCACAGTTTTAATCTCCCATTTCAAAATAGCAAAGGAAGTCTTTGAGGTGCTGTTTTATTCCAGACTTTGGAAATAACACAACAAACAAGGGAAGATGTCCTTTGACTTTGAGCTAGAGAGTTTTCTATCTCTATTTCTCTAGCTGCCTGGTCTCTTATAGCCAGAGAAAAGATATGTCCTTATATTCTGTAACCTGACCAAGAAGTGATGCTTCTTGTAACCTTTTCAGGCTTTGTGGTTGGTGAGGGTTTTTTTAACTACATGAGATAAGTGGCATCCTCTGAAAGAATGAGAGATGGGCTTCAAAACACTCTGTCTTATTACAATAGAAACAAGAGTTTGAAGTTTCTGTGTCCCACATGAATGCCTTAATCATATAGCTATAAAGTAGGCAAATGTCATCTTGTCTGGTGAATAATTGTCAGAAGTAGAATATCTTTTAACAGAAGAAGCTGCTAATGAGCAAGTACAGACTTCCTAGTCTGGCAGTTAAGGGTATTTCAGAAATCTAAGCATCACTTGTTCCAAATGAGATAAAGTGCAGATTTGAAAACAAGAGTAATGCCTCCAAGAAAAAAAATCTTAATTGCACTCAGACATAAAGTATTTGTACACTTGTCAGACAAAAAAGGGGAAAAAAATCCCAAGTTACCAGTATTCTGTAAAATCTGACATACTTCATCTGGAATTGGGATTTCCAAGATTGGGCACTACAAGTGAGAAAGGCAGGACAATATCTAACGTAACATGAGACCATGGACTAGGTATGAGTTATGCTTTCAGCAGTTTAGGTGTTTTAGGATCAGAACTCTCATTTTTTTGAGTATTATTATTATTGTTTCTGTTTTCTAAGCCTGAATAATCAGCTATTATAAACATTCTTATGATGAATTATTTCTGGGTTTTTTTCCAATTTTGGTTATAACATGACAAAATCTAAATTGAAGCAAGCAGTTTTAATATGTTTTGTGTGAAAAACTTTTCGATATTCCCAGTTTGTCATGATTCACAGCTTGGTAAAATACTAGTAGTTGTTTTTTTTTTGTTCCTGTTAAGTTCCACTTTCTGATTCTTGTATGCAAAAAGGAGGTTTGAAACGCTGTTTGAAATGCTATTTGGAATGCTATTTGAAATGCAGTAAAAGATGCCTAAAAGGAAAATGAGTCGGGAAGTCTTAATCAGTCTGGATGTTGAACTGTGCCTAATTTTTGTTTGTCAATACATGGGGATTAACATTTCTTCCTCATCTGTCCTGGCAGCATTTCAACACTCATCTAGATGTTTTATAGGTATGTCCTCTGTTCTTGCTCAATATTTTCATAAGGCAGTGCATTTTTTGCCAGTAAAACTACATTGCAAGTGATACCATCTGTGTAAAAGCCATATATTTGGCTATAAAAAGCAATAAAACTGCTAAAGATAAGGTAGAAGAAAAGATACATATGTCCGAAACAATAATGTAGCAAGTCTCCTGACATTATATGCTTAGGAAGTTTATTCAACTGTCAGTTGAATATTGGCTAATTCTATCCTAATTCTAATTTAGAAATTTTTACTGGTGTATATGCAAGATGAAATTTCAGTCTGACTGTAAGATCCTAGGTTGGTATTTAGAGAAGCCATGTTTGAACTTCTAGATGAAATATGATGGTCCAGAATAGCTGGTGTGCAAGAAGGAATAACACCATTAAGGTGTCCCTTTTTCTGCTATTGCTTTGAGAGCTACAGAGCCAGCTACTGTGACTGTGAAGCTAGACCAGTGCAAAATTGGTACCTACGTCCACTGGGTGGCAGCCCAAGCTCTTCTTAAACATGAAAGCTTTCTCTCTACATGAAAAAAAAAAAAAAAACCCAGCATCATCCTCACATCTCAGCACTTTGTAAAACTCCTGAGACTTTACTGTACATCTAGTGAGTCAGGTATTAGCCCCTTCATCCTCTGGGACTCTCTGATTACCCATAGCAAGGTGCTGTCTCTGCTGCTAATGGCAGTTCAAAATGCAGTTTCCGTATTGTGTTTTAATTAGATTGTGATTAGATCAAGCAAACTGTTTTTTTTTAAAATAAGGATTCCTGAAATGAATACCTTCACCATGAGCACTCTCTGCACACAGAATTCATTGGAGACATTTAATGGATTTAAGTAGCCTATTGGAAATTAAGGGGAAAACTATGTACTGTGTGTCACGCACAGCCTTGTATTTTAAAACATGATGAAACACCACTGAAGAAAGTGGATTTTTACAGCAATGAGAGATAGCACATTTGAGCTTCTCCTCTAAGAGGTTTCTGCCTGTGACTGCAGTCATTACTGTTGTCAGTTCAGCTGTAGTCTTTCTAAGTCTCAAAAGCAAGAGTCAGTGTCCCGTTCAAGCAGGAGAGGGACTTGTGTGCCTCTCCTGCTCTGCCATGTCTGACACTGGTGAGAGATCCACACCTAGGATTTCCTCCTTCCAGCCAGCAAGAAACAGTTTCACAACTGCTTCAACTGGCAAGGATCCTATACTCTTTTCAGGATGGTAAAGAGAAATTGAAGTGTCCTGGGCATATTACATAAATGTCCTTTAGGTACCTAAAGTCTTTACGGACTTTTTGTGGTACACAGTTTAGTTTTATTTTCTTTACCATATTTTTAATGGATTTTACAAAGAATTGCTTGGCCTCACAGCATATATCATGTTTTAGTGACTGTTTCACCACAAAAAGGTATGATACGAGAAAGAAAATTTATTAGAAGACTGTTAATTTAAGAAATGTAGCCTTGGATTATTTCAGGCCTTTTCATAAATTTCTTTAGGAAAGTTTACTGTGTTTGCCTCCAGAGGATAAATAAGGTAACAGGTCCTTTTTTTCTATGGACAGGGTCAGTAAACTGTGCAACACTTAAATAAGGTGCTAAGTATGAAGTTTGCCCTGGTTTGATCTCAGAACTGTAAGTCAGTGTGCTAGCAGCTTCAGAGCTGTGTCATGCAGAAAGAGACATTGTACACCACTTTTCAAAGTCTTTTCCATCTCGCATACTCAAACCCAACACCTGAGAGATCTAAAAAATCAGACCAAGGCAAGAATTACCTGGTAGGGAAAAGGATAATCTCAGAAGGAGCCTATCTGCACTTTAATCTAGAGCATTTATACTACGGTTAGTGTCTCAGTTTAAGAACCTAAGAATTCTAGAAATGTTTTCTGTAGAGTTTATCTGGAGATTTCCACTGAAGCAGGTGTTTCATATTGGAAACATAAATGAAAATTAAAGTTATCTTTAGTTCACAGGATGAAATTTCAATTCTGAAATAGAGGTGTTTCTCATAGAGCTGTTCTCAGGAAGTTTTTTGTTGTTGCAGGTAAGCTGCAACATCCTCTTGCACTAGTATTTTGCTCTGAAACAGATGGGAATACCTTAATACCTGCAATGAAATAACGCAACACTCTAAGGGGAAGAATAACCTTTCCATGCTTCTTGCTTTGTAACTTGATGTGCTGTCAGAGTTTTCGTAGAAACCAGCTGTACAGTGTGGTCTCTGCCTGCATGTGAGTGGGTCTCTGTCCTTCACCTACCTCATGGAAGAGGGCTGTCAGAGTTAATATTTGTGAAGTGCTTCACAATTACTACCTGACAGATGCCTGAATATGGAACATGGTTAGTATAATAGTGTAACTGAAAGGACCTTAATAGAACTGTTTTTGCTTTAAAAATCTCTTCTCTCCCTCAGCGCTCTCTGTTTTAATGTTCCCATCTTCTTTCCATTTAATCATCATCTCCTACCTTTTGTTTCTTTTCATTGGCCCTTCTGGACAACTGTTTTTGGGAAAGCCTTTTTATGTATCTCTCTTTCCCTTGCCCTCTAATAGATACCATCATCTTTTAAATAGCAGCCACTCCCTCCCTCAGCTAAGTACTATCTTGGCAGGCAACTGGGGAGGAGGAGTCTTCTTTAAAAGGCTTTGAAATTGTGTTGTTAAAAAATATATAAATAAAGCAACAAACCTTTTAATGGGGCTTTGAACAATCATCCCTTTCATTCCCTTATGGCATATTGTGCTTCTGGCTTTTTTATTATTTAGTGTGCATCCAAAAAAAAAAAAAAAAGAAAAATCCGAATGTTTTATATTAAGCCATTAAGAGTTTATTTGGGTTGAAAATAAATAAATAAATGTGGTGCTAGCAGTTGGGACTGTGAGCACATGCACAGTTGCCTGGCAGAGGCAACCTATAGGAGGCACATCAGAAGGCTAGGATATGCTTTAGTGAAAGACCAGAACAAAAGCATCAGCAGCATTTGTGTCTGGTTAAGTACTTTTGCATGAGCCTGGCTACTGGAGTGATTTACCCAGCTTTTATCTGTTTCAAATTCACCTCACACCCCCCAGCCCTCTGTATACCACCACTCCAAATTGTAACTCATGCTAATTACATGGAAAAGGGGGAAACATGGGATTTTTAAAATCTTCTTTTATTTCATTTGTTTTAAACCACCTGATGTGATCATGTGACTGCTTCATATCCACTGTTGTTCCTGCAGTTATTAGACACTGAACAAATTGGTTGTTTTTGCACGGCCTGCCTAGATTTTTTGTACATTTAGATTTTTTTTTAAGTCCTGGGCATATTTTGTGGATAGCCAGAAAAAGCATTTTGCTGCTTTCTTTCTTTCTGTCCCTTTCCATTTTTGTTTGCCAACTCTGCCTGTCATCCCCTGAGAATTCTGCAGCAGGCTGGTAACTGCAGCTAGGGCTCCTCAGTGTGCATAATTAGTATCCATCTTACTTCCTCTCATTTCCCTGGTGGAGCTGTTGGGAAGAGAGAGGAGTCTTTGCCATTAAAAGCATTATTAGGTTCTCATTTTAGCTCCCATGTGACCTACATTGGGCAAATCAACATCAAAACTTAAACTTTATGTTCTTTCTCCGTGAGACTGAAGTATATGGTAATTTTTGAAAAGCACCCATATAGACTGCTGTTGATATTGTTAAAGAATTAATTGATTACAAGAGGTAGATAAGAGGAACTTCTGAGAATCTGAGCTTGACTTTGCCATCTCAGTTTTGAGACTCATAAATAAAACAATACGAATGGAGCTACTGACAGTCCAGATCTCATAAAATGAGGGGACAGCTGTCCATCTCCAATCAGGATCCAGAGGAAGGACAGTGCCTACTGGGTGACCTTCAAATGAGTGCCGTTTTATGCGTGGGACATGGGATGTCAGGTTGCAGATGACAGAAAGAGCTTCTAACTCATGCAATCTCAGGTTCATCAAAGATACTGGAACAGAAATGTACCCACAGCACAGAAAAAGTGAACCTGAAACTATAACACTGTGTTCTTTACAACACAGCGTCATTTTCCCTTTTTGCTCTTTTGCAACAATCTTGCCTATTTTAACAACAACAAAGGATAGTCTCTCATAATAGTATGGGAGAAGAGTATGATGTGAACTCAGATTTAAATGCTAGACTCCTTTAATTCACATAGTTTGGTAGATTTCCCTATAAAAGCAAGGTCTACCTGTCAAAATGTAGTTACAGTATCAGTAATAGAGAAGAGAAAATCAGCCTTGATTTTCCCTTACTCTCATCTCAGTACACTGCACTTTTACATACAGCCTTCTGTGTGCTCATTCTGACCTACTCAAAATCAGATACTAGAGCTCAGAAAGGGCCTAAGAGGAAGACCTAACAGGTCTTCCTGGTCCATAAAACAGGGATTATAAACTTTCTGACTTCATAGTGATACTGTGAAAATAATCAATCTACTGTATACTGCAGTATTTTAATAAGTGATTATGTGTTCCTGAGATG
>JANHGB010026433.1:0-23716 GCA_026283785.1 Coracopsis vasa
TTGGTGTGACTACTGGACTACGGACAGGAGTGAGCCAGTTGGAAAGTATCTTAACTGACCAGTGTTTAAATTGGCATTCTTTCCTCAGCCCCTAAACACTGGTCATTGTCCTTCAGGCATTGTCATCTCACCCACTTTTTAATGGTTCCCTGAAAGATGTCAGCCCTGTGGTCTGCACGTGAATTGGTCAGGACTTGGGCTCCTCTAGTCCCTTTAATAAGTCTAATTTCTTAAGTACATGTCCTTAAGCAGTGAGTGGGTTTCCAATGGGTGCCAGACCGCACAGCCACGATTTTCATCCCTTAGAGCTACATTTCGTTTGGACAAATGACAGCCCCCTGTATTAATAAAAAGAAGCACTATAACCACTGAGCAGTGGTTTATGCTCAAGCCTTAACCCAAATAACTACACGGCTTTCCCTCCTCCCAAGGCTCAGAGTCCAGGACTACACTCTTCATGTTTTAACTTCCTAATGATATTCCCTTTAATTTGTATCATCAGCTTCACTTATAAATGAACTGGGAAGTTCCTGACGGAAAGATGGGTCAGCTACTTCAGAAGATTGCTGTTGCTTCTCAACACTTGACAACTAATGAGGGTTTCTGGATTCCCTGAAGTGTTTATATCCCTCAGTGAATGCATGTCTTGGATGGTCCTCAACAGCTGGCACTTAGCTTGCTATTTGAGTAACAAATGTAAATAACTTCCATAACAATTCCATTTCCAATTCACCGTAACTTAAAATACTGTCATCTGAAACCTATGCATTTCATTTTCTGGCTAAAAACTGTTTTGACATTAGAATGCATGATTTTAAGTCAGTTTTCAAATACACCATCATGACATTTCATGATCTAAAATCCTACCCAAATCATTTCCAGGAGTCCTTATATCAAGGGCCAAGGCAGTTCTCGTGGCCAAGTTTGAAAATGCGTACACTCTACATACAGAGAAACACCCAAGTGAAAGGACCTAATAATCCTGCCTGTCACTGTGATTGACAGAACACAAACCCATCAGCTAGAGCCGACTTGTCCAACGCACTGTGTATATGTTAATTTTGGCATTACTTATGCACTTTGGCCTGCATATTCCCTCTTAAAAATCACCCACTCGCCTCAAACAGCTCTTCTGTTTGATTTAACAGAGGTAAGCTTGTCCCTCAGGACTAAAGCCCCCTCATCACCACCCAGGCAATAAAATCCTGCTTCAGCAGTGGCACTGGATGGGAATCCACCTTCAACCAAATGTCTGCTGCTACCCAGAAATTATTCTTCTGCCTTCTCACCCCACACACAATTTCCCATGAGGTCACACAAGGTCTCACTGTCAATGATACATAGAAAGTTAAGCTGGTGAAGATCAGAGGATACATCAACACACGTGCTCAGTGGAACTGGAAGGGTTAAGCTTTCCCTGTGGGCACATTATTCCATAAACTTATCTCACAGCATTTCTGGTAGGTTACTCAGAAGTCACTTGTGCTGACCACAGCGTTGTCACTCAGGGACCATGCTGAACTAGATGGAAACTGGCAGCTACTGCATTCCCGGGGTTTTGCGCAGACTACCAAGCAATACAATATTTGCATTGGATGGGGTCAGGAGTAATTCATTTTAAGTCAGGAAGTTTCAGAGGATAAAAGTATTTCAATAGAAAAACTAGGTGCCGAGAGCACACAGTTGTGTTTGCACAAGAGGCTTTTTGTATCTTTTGTTGACAAATGGTCAGTGTTAAGTCATCATTTACACAAGCAGGCTCAACCCTGAACATACTTGTGTGTGCAATTAATCCTCTTGACATCAACAAAATCAATCATGCATGTTTTCAGGATTCCATCCTTGATGGTGGCTATTCCTAAGGACCTTAAGGGTCCCTTCATAGGGGTTTTGTTTTACAAAGATGCAGGTGTGCGTCTCATTCTAGCTGTTTAACTTGACAGAACAAATTCCTGCCTTGCGTTCCATAGTATGACAACTGAATTAGTCCAATTGCACTGATTTCTAAGGGCAACCTGAAAAACAATTCTGTAGCTCTCATATCTGTATTCCCTACCTGTGTTCAAGTCACCAAGCATCAGGACTTGTCTAATGGAAGTAAACCTCTTGGTTTCTACAGCTTGATTAGCAGGTGCTGTGTTTTCTAATAGCCCTGCCTCAGCTGTGAAAACTGCGTTCCGTGGGGAGCTGACTTTTCAGACTCCATAGGAGTCCTAATTCATCCCCTGGCTGTCTACCCACTCACTCTGAAACCACACGCAGGGCCCAGAGGAGCACATTGCCACATTCCCGCTGGCTTCCGCTACACTGGCTGGCACTTTCTTCTCTCGAAGGAGGCAGGAACAGGAGGTGCTAGAATACATTCAGCTGAGATTAGACAGAACCCAGTGCTGGGGACTTAGGGCTATTTTTTTTTTTATGATGTGCTTATCATTAATAATAAATATATCACATCTGCTTGAGAGCAATGAGCAATCCTGGATCACTTTGATAGCCATACAGGCCACAACAGTCTCTGTTCACATTAAAAGAAGAAGAGAGCTGTGGGTATATTATAGTCTGGGTCAATTGTTTGGGATACTTCCAGTACTCCTGATAACTTCTGGTAGCAAAGGATACTCGCCTCAACAGCTTTTTAAGCAGATCTCTAGTTAAGGTTGGAAGGTTAAACACTTGGAGATCAGAATACATGGAAACAAGTGTTATGTCCTACTTCTCTGGGAAGCAACACCAGTTTGTGCTTTGCACAGGTCCGTGAGCAACATCTGCCAATTTCTTACCTTCTTCTCCAGGACTGTTTTTTCTATTCCCTTGCAAAAACATCCCTTATCTTGCCAGAAAGAGCAACTGCTCCACACTCGGAACTGCTGTGCCTACCGCACCCGGTACCAAGGCTCCGAGGAGACCTGGTGGTGCCGAGGCCAACGACAGCGACAGCAGCAGCCACAGAAGCGGCTGCAGTGCTGCTCGGGGGCCCTCTGCTGGAAACCTGTTCCCCCCTAGCCCCAGGCACCCCAAAACCAGCAACCTGCTTACCCTCAGGAGAGGAAACCCCAGCTCCAGCACTCCACGGAGTGGGGCGAGTGGCTGATGGCCCCTTGGTAGCAAGCAAGCTGGGCTTCCTGCGGGATGAGCAGCGGAGAAAGCCGATTTCCAGCGCCTGAAGCTGTGTCCTGCTTGGTGCTGGAGGGCGGGAAGCCAAAGCAGGCAGCAGTCAAAGAGCCAAAAACACAGGGCTTTGTTAAAAGAAAGAGAGAGTGTTTGTTTATCCACCCACAAAACCACCAGAGCATAGGATGCTGCAACACATGCTTCCGCCACCTACAACTGTTGGGATACTGAAACAACAAATACTCACCCCCTCTAGAACAAGAAGGGAGCTGAGAAAGAGCAGAGCAGCCCAGCCGACTGTAGCATGTCTGTGCTTTCAAACACATGCCCTCTTCTCCACTTCAGGGTGAGCCCATGCAGAAAGCAGGTCAGAAAGGACTCAGGTTTTTGCACATCTCAGGGCAACAGAGAAATCACAGGGCTCAGGTCACCCTCCTTTAGCACAAGGATAATGGTAGCTACATGAGAATGTGGTACGGAACTGAAAGCACTTCTGTGCTCTAAGATAGATACGGGTGGGCTGCTAATGAGAAGAGCATTATTTACTATAGGAGGATTTATTCTTTTCCCAGTTTCTCCCCCAGCTGTGATTTAGATGAGTTTCTTCCTCTTCCTCATTCCTCAGCTATTGGTATCCTTGGCCAGAAAAAGACAAAGAAAGCTCAGAGGCATGGGCCAGCGTGTTCTCCAGTCTTTTCTATAGCACTTGTTCTGTGGTCCAGATGGATTCTTCTGAACACCAAATCCTTACAAGCATTAATCATTAACAATCTGACTTTGTCAAATTCCTTCTCACTGTGCACCAGCTCAGGAAAGCTTCTAATATTTTATCACTGACTAGAAGGACATTAAGAAATCTCACCCACTCTCAATGTAAGGCAAAGTTCATCAACATAACCAGTGTAGACTAAACTTGCAACTTACTGTCAGAAATCAGCCCCCTTAGTGAGCCTTCTTATCCTCTGGTTGAAGATACCTTCCAACAAGCAGATGGTGATAGGCATCAGGGTAAGACAGCTCTGTAATAAAACTTTCCTTCTGATGCAATGGTTTACAAGACAGCTCTAGGCTTAGCTAAGGGATTAAATTCTAACAGCTTTCCAGCTGGTAACATCGAAGATCAGATATTGCTGTCTCCTTCAACAGGTGCCCTATATCTGACAGCCTCCAGTGAGATGAAGTGTTCTGTGGTCTAAATATTTATAGGAAGTGCCTTTGATAAACAAATTTGCATCTCAACAACCATGAAGACAAGAAAAGGGTGGCTCTCTCTTATTCTAAAGGCAGCATCAGTAGCAGAGATAATGTATCAGTACATTACCAACTTCTCTACTTACACCAGTCATAGATACACCTGAGTGTCCTTCGTAGGTGATGCTTTGTGATAGAGATTTGAGAAAAAATAAAAGCTATAAAACTATCACAACAGGAAACTACATGGTAAAGTCCACAGAGATCTATATTGTTTAGCTCCAGACAATTAATCATTAATTCACTTCCTGTACTCTTTAGGTTATTGTTCTTGGAACATTGTTTTTCCCTTACTTAGCTAATTTAAACAACAGATATTCATCTAAATGGTTTTTCTTCTTCTGTTCATCACAGCTCTTTGCCTTTAACCATTTTCCTACTGCAAACATACAGACTCTTTATTCCCATTGAACAACAGTGTTTCCATTGATTAGCTTTTAAAGTGTTGCCATTCTCTATTTTGGGTCATCAGAAAAGTTTGCTTTTCAATCCAAATAATTAAACAGCAATATTATCATTCACTGCTTTGGACTGTCACGTCTCCCGCTCTTTTGTGTAAAAGTATCCTAAACAAAACATTTCAAAACAAACATTGGCAGGTCATATTTCACCAGAAATTTGTGCTCTGTGTATAAAGATTTGAGGACATGATGATTAAATTATATTTTTGTAATTCTAACAGAAAGAGATTTTCTTTATAGCAAATGACAATTCTCCAGGAGCACATGTAACTCCAGAAGGTCTTTGGCAGTTTAGGACAGGCTAAAGAGTGAAGTGTCTGTGAAAGTGAAACTGGATCAATGCGTTGTCCCAGCCAAAACAAGGACAAAAAGGACAAAAAAGAAAAACCACACCAACATATAAAATGAGAGCAAGAGAGAAGCAATCGGAGCTGAAATCACACAAAGGCAACATGCTCTTATCTGAAGACCTGTGGATAGATACTTTTCAGTATGAAAGCGAGCAAGTCCAGAGGAGGCCATGATGACGCTCCAAGGGCTGGAGCAGCTCTGCTCTGGAGACAGGCTGGAAGAGCTGGGCTTGTTCAACCTGGAGAAAAGAAGGCTCTGGGAAGATCTTAGAGCAGTTCCAGTGCCTAAAGGGGCCAACAAGAAATCTAGAGAGGGGCTTTTGACAAGGGCCTGTAGGGACAGGACAAGGGGGAATGGCTTTAAAGTGACAGGGGAGATTTAGATAACTATGAGGAAGAAGTTATTCCTTCTGGGCACAGGTTGCCCAGAGAAGCTGTGGCTGCCCCATCCCTGACAGTGTTCAAGGCCAGGGTGGATGAGGCTTGAAGCAACCTGGTCCAGCGGAAGGTGTCCCTGCCTGTGGCACGGGGTTAGAACTGAATGAGTTTTAAAGTCCCTTCCAACCCAATTCAGTTTATGATTCTATAAAGCCTTCCCCAGCCAACCCAATCAGACATCCTGACCAGTGTTCCCAGCGCTCAGCAACATCCAAGCTGCACACTATACCTAAGGCAATGCCAGGGAGTTCAGAGGAGCTGCACTGAGGAGAAATCCACCCACAAGATGTGTTGCTAAACCACCTATTTAAATACCTCTCACTGTTACCTCCAGCAGCAGTCCCTAAGGAAGGCGGCAGATAACAGCTCACGTGAGAGCACACCCCAATCTCCTCTCTGCAGGAAAGAGGCACTTGGTTGGTCAGAAGTTAAAGGGTGAGGACTCCCTGGTGCTCTGCAAGCACCACTGAAGGCAGGCAGTGGAGCCTTGTGGTGAAGCTCCTCAGAAGCACTAACCTGCAAAAAGGTCTTAGGGGATCAGGCCACCTCATGCGGGAGAGATGAAGCGTGCAATTGGCCTCAGCTTCTACAGGCTTCCAGTAAGCAAAACAAATTCAAGGCACATCAACTTAAGACTAATAGAAATTAAGGCGCTGTATGAAGTAAAAATGTGCAGAAACAATATCTTCTGCCTTAAAAACTAATAAACTCAGGCTTCACCTCAACATTTATGTAGCAGCAGGAGACGACTGTCTTGAGACAACATCCTGTTCTGTGTGCTTTGCAGGACTCGGGGCATGACGAAGTATTGACACATCGGAAGGGACAGCATGTTCTGGTGGAGCATTTTAAGATAATAGTAGTACTGTCAAAGGGCAAGCTTTCATTTGATGCTTCCACAACACCAGAATAAAATATTTCCTTTGGAGAACCTTACATATAGTTTCATTAATACAAACATAAGAGGATTATGTCCATCTCTCAGAGCCTTGAACTTTTCACCTGTGTTTTCCCCACACATTAACGGTCAGATCCCAAAGCTCCCATCCTTCCTCCCCAAAAGGGAGGACATCCTGAAGGCACCTAACAGGTCTTCCTCTGAGACTGGAGCATTTTCTTACAAAGCTATTAGTGGAGCAGCAAAGAGTTACTTTCCAGGCTATGGTTTTCTCTTCATTTTTAGCCTTGCTTTTGGTGGCCAAATGCAGGCCAGGGCACTAACATACCCTGTTTCTCTCGTGTCCAAGCTCTGGTGGTATTTCTAAGCCTACTGGGCAACTATTCCAGGTGCCACCTCTGCCCTACAAATAGGGTGAGCTCAACTCTTTTCCCCCCCCCGAAATGTATTAGCACTTAACAAATATTACAGTGAGATCACTCAGGACAACATCTTTTGGTCGGTTCTTTCTACTTTGCTGCCTGTCTTGTTTTGTGGGGTTAAATTCCAGCTTCCTTCTCACATCAAGGCTTCTTACTGAGCTGTTGGGGAGATTCCAAGGGATATTAATTGTTGTTTGAAACCACTTCAAAGAACTTTCCTCTCCCACCCCCCTTGTATTAATAGCCAGAATGAGGAAATTGATTTGGATTTCATACTTCCATCTGCTCCCCAAGTCTTTGTGCATTTCAAAAACCCATCTTCAACCAAGCCTGTTTCTATTAAAAGGCTCCTCCTCGGCACAATGCTCACACCCATTCCTTCCCACTTCCACACGTATCTATCGCCCTGCGTTCCAACTGGCAGCCAGAGGTGCCAGAAATAACCACAAGAAAGGCTGCCATGAAATCTCCAGCCAAGTTCTGAAAATCCAGGCACTTTACACAAGCGTCTATGCTTAGAGTACTTCAGCTGCAGTCACCCTGAACTCGGTCTTGTATGGTTTGTGTATCACGGATCAAATATAATATAATTTAAGCCAAATTACTTTTTTCCTTTTCATCAAAACATGGAAGATAAATAACAGTTGTTCTGCAAGCCTGGTAGCGCTTACTTCTAACACTCTGCTGATGTTCCTGCCCTACTCGTACCAGCCTGTAGCTGGGTTTCATTCTTAAGTGGGTCCCCCCCTCCTCCATTCAAAGTCTATGCTACAGTGATTTTGCAAACTTGGTCAAAATGCAATTAGTACATTCCCATGCTTTGGGGTGGGGAAAGAAAATAAAAGGAGAAAGAATGGCAAGAAGAAATGCTGTTGGCTGTATGCCAGCATTCTGCTTCTCCCATTCTCACCTGGGCCACAGCCTTGAGCAGCCTGGAGCACTCCCACAGCAAGTTCTTTTTTCTCAGCAAGGGCGTTGGGGAAAAGCATGCCCTGTGCTAAGGCAGGCTTTCTGGCCAGACCCAGACCTCTGTGCTGGAGTATGGGAACAGGCACAAGCTGCAGCTGGTGACAGGGAAAGGCATAGAGCATAGGGCAGCAGCTCCCACAGGTAGTCACTGCCCTGTGACTCTTGTTCTCACAGATGAAAGCTATGTCAGCCAGCTCGGATCTCCTGAGCTCTCCTCCAGCTTTACCTTTCCTGTGGTGTGATTTATCCCAGTACTTTGGTTCTCCCACTCCATTGAAAAGCATTCGCTAGTCCCAAGTGGGCCTTCTTGCATCACGAACAAGCCATCCACTGCTTCCTATGTGACCTCACTCCTCACTGACCTGCATTTTGCATAGTCATTCACCTTCTTGTACTAGCAAATTACATTACTTTGGCAGAGATATGAACAGACTCCCTGAATTTTTCCTCTCACCCATAAGTCTGCACAAACCCAACTATTCATTTAGTTATCACAAGCAATCAGCTTTACCAGGGGCATCTGCTTTTTGGTGTCATTGTCTACTACTTTAGCTGACAAAACCTTAACTCTGCCTTCACATGTAAACATTTTCCCCAGGAGAAGGAAAATATTTGCTGTGTGTTTAGACATGCCCTTATTATTGTCACACTTAGAACACAATCTATCATACTTTAACAAATTGCACATCTTCAGCATGCAGATGATGACACATTTAGGAGGCTTTCCAGTATGGAAAAGGGAATTACTCAAAGACTTATTTATTCCACATCTTCCTAACTAGGGCTCTCTGAGAAACACAGAGCCTATTATACACATGTCCTGCCTTCCTCCGTCCCTCATTGTTTCTCGTACACACAGTTATCACAAACCAATTCCCTTCACTGCTCCGCTCCCTGGCTTTGTTTTGCACAATTCTCAGAATATCAGTTCCTACTCTGCAGCATTTGCTGGCTCTGCTCCCAGTTAAGAACTGCAGGTTGGAGTTGGGTAGTTATGGCTGCAGATTAAGGCTGAAAAACGTTTAACAGTTTCAGAGAGATCCAGACAGACACACAACCTTTCTTTTCCTAACACCGAGCACAGTTTATCATGCTATTACAGCGTTCCAGGGAGATGTTATGCCCCTTATCTTAATGATTTAAACAGATCAAAAAGTTGGCTCAGCAAGAGCATTTGCCACTGACAACAAACCACAAGCCTGATGTTATCCACAAAGTAACTCCAATATGCTAGCACAGGCTAGACAGATTGTACACAGGATAAAACAAATGAATTTTCATGAAATCACTCTGTAATCATCCATGTAGCATTAATTGAGCAAGCAATAACACAAGGCAAAATGGACAGGTTTCCACTGGACGTCTTGTACTCTTTCAAATACGTTACAAAGCACAGATTTCATGCATACCTGAGAAAGCCAAGAGTTTGCTTTCAGAGGACTCTCCTAGGACAGTCTAGGAAGCTCTCCTGCATTACAGTAACAGGACCTAGTGCTAAAGACCTCACACCTAAACAAAGTTTTACACTGGTCCTGTCCTGCATCAACAGGAAGAACTCTGTAAAGCCTGCCACAGAGGAAAAAGGAAGTGTTGGGATTTCAGACTAGAAGTCAGTGCATCCTTCCTGAATGATTCTGTCTCTTGGCATCCAGTCCCAAACAAGGCTGCCCAGACCTACCTCCAGTCCATCCACAGATCCAGCTGCTCCATCGGGTTCCTCTAGCAGGAGAAGAAACAGCAGTTCACAGCAGCTCACCCTCCACATCTGCTTCAGCTCAAGAAGAGAGGCAGAGCCCAGCAAACATTGTCCAAGATTGGAGGAATACTTTTTAACTCCAGGTCTGTTATGACATTTACTGTGGCTCCCTTCTTCCCTCCCCTCTGCCCCCCCAGTGAAAGGGATCAAAATAGTTCCCTCCTGTGACATTTTGCTTCACTTGACCGACGGACTGTGGGAACGTCTCCATTGAAGCCAGTAAAAGCCAAGCAACAGCCGCAATGCCAGGTCAGGGTGTGTGCAGAAGTAGGGGTGATGCCGCCAAAACCTAAACCTTTCTGCTGCTTGAGAAGAGGGCAGGGGGTCCCTTTTTTTGAATTCCCCATAGTAATATCCCACTACTACAATTTGCTTTGCGTGTGCCTTAGGTGTAAGCTGAGCCCTTCACCTACTGACTCTGTAACTAATATGTGTCAGCTATCTGTCTGTGGTCCAAACTGCCCATCTTGGGGCTGACTGAGCTAGTCTGGCCTGCCCTTTCACCCCACTCACCTCATTTAATCCCTTTCCTCATCTATTTCTCCTGGAAACAGGGTCCCTTCAAGAAGCCAGCTACATTTACTTCTATCTAAGCCCTCACCCATACTCCTCCCAATAGGACTCCGCCACCTTACAGTAGCATGCACGCATACATATGAGGACACAGAACACAATCAGTCACCTTTAGGCTACCAAGAAGCATAAGCAATAATGAATTTTGCCATGCTGAGAAGGCAGAACTGCGTCCAGCTCCAGGTGAAGACCAGATCACGACCAAGAAGCAAGCAAAAGAACAGCCTCCTTGCGTATTGGTATACATAAATATTGAGGCCACTGGCAACATCTGAACAATGCTCAACAGTGCTCTTCTCTTATATCGTTTTGCTTACTCTTCAGGACACCTATCATAAAATCACAGACTGGTTTGGGTTGGAAGGGACCTTAAAGCTCATCCATTTCCAACTCTCTGCCACAGGCAGGGACACCTTCTATTAGATCAGGTTGCTCTGTGCCCATCCAGCCTGGCCTTGAACACTGTCAGGGATGAGGCAGCCACAGCTTCTCTGGGCAACCTGTGCCACGGCCTCACCACCTTCACAGGCAAGAACTTCCTCCCGTCTAATCTAAATCTATCCTCTTTGAGTTTAGAGCCTGGTTCTGTACCCAAAGGCAAGAACTTGACACCTCACTCAAAGTGCAACATGTGCCTCCACAAAAATTGGATCACAGGCACTAAGATGGATAAAATTTTCTAAGTATATTAACTCCCCACAGCCAACTCTCTCAGCACAGAATACACTACTTCCAGTTTTACCTAAATCCATCACATACTTAGCAGTTACTTCTGCTGGCAGACAACAGAGCACATATGCCTTCCTCTTCAAGGCAAGTCTATGAGATAAAATAGAAAACTCAACAGCTGTTCCCAAGGAAATCCCTTCTCCCCTCCAGCTTGGACCCTGCAAGTCCTTCTGGAAAGTGTTTTATTTCCAGCAGGAATCAGCTCAGATCACATATGGCTGAAGTATTTTTGGGTTTTTTTTTTTTGTTTTTGAAGCTGTTGAAGCAAGCGTAGCTGTGGTAACGACACCTTGGACATCATTGTGCGGAACTTGCCAGCACCCTGCTTGGGCTGAGAGCCTGCTGTGCTCTACAAAGACAGACTCAGAGTCAGCCTCTGCTCCCAAATGTTCAGTAATGAAGGGGAACAGAGGTGCTGTCTATCATCTGTGATTTACAGACTGATGTACATCTGCCATCCACAGCATGGGGGGAACAAAAACAGCTTTAGCCCTTTACCCATTTTCTTCTCATCCCAATGTACCTCCAGGCAAACTCATTAGCCTCCAGTTAAGCCTCAGAAGAGATTTCCCTTCTATAATTAACTTTTCATGCTACCCTGTTTGCTAGGACTTTGGGAAACAAGGGAAACAAGTTTTAAATATAAAAAATATTTTTGATTTAAAGAACAGTAGTAAGTGATACAAATAACACTTGGAGCAGCACATTAACTGTGCAGTGCAGAAAACTGTGCCAGTTTTTTGCCCTTCAAGGTGGTTTCTTTCAACCCCATGGCTACCTCTTTCCATCTGAAGCTCTTCAAGTAAACTTCAAATATGAGTAAATGAGGAAAAGAAGTTGCAGTGCCAAAATACAGCAAGCCTAGGGTTAGGAAGCACTGCAGCAGAACAGGAACTCCACAGCCACACAGTATGAAGCACTCAACTGCAAAAGCTCATCCTACTGATGCAAGATTTCCAGCATTTTATAGAACAAGTTTTATGACTGCCTCGATATCGTCTGTTCTGCCACAGTTCAGCTATGGTGTGCTCTAATGAATTGTGAGGTATGAAACAGAAACACAGCTGTGATTTCATACCCGATCCAGATGAAGTTGGTGCTACCAAATTATCAGATAACATACAATCTAATGCACCTGAACACATAACCACAGCTGATAACTAGCCTCTCAGGTTATTCTGTTGGTGTTTGTCCTTTGAAAAGCTGGAATGGCACCCTTACATTAACTTGTACTTAGAAACAAAGCCAACGCAATACTGCTACCAGTCCATGAACACCTAAAGAAGACCTGAATGTGTTCAATTTGAATATACAAGAAAGAAGAAGAATGAACAAACATAGAACACCACAGCAGAGCATTCAGCACTTACCTCTCCTTTAAGACATAACAGTTTGTAAGGATTTAAGTACATTGGAAGGAACTTACTGTAGATGTCATTAAAACGCTGTTTGGAAGGAGTGATATTCCAAGTTCAGTGTGCAGCCATCACAGAAACCAAGAGAATTTCAAATTCTTCAACTCCATGGAAATTAATACCAGGTAGGGCAGGGTGCTTTGAAACAAAGCAAGCTATTTTTAACTGTGTATTAAAGTGTACATTTCTGGCTTCTGCAGCTAGCATGGTTTTAACACAACTAATGGGCATACTAAAGCACACAGAGGCACTGAATGCTCAAGATGTGCCCTTAAAGATAAATTGCAGAAGGAGACACAACGCTTAAGTGAAAGCAAATTCCTTCTCCTAAGAGCTTGCTTTGCAGCCCAGGACACACAAACCTTGCCCCTGCTGCAGCAGGGCACATGCCAAGTGCCAGGAAATAGAATCATAGAATGAACTGGGTTGGAAAAAAGACCTTTAAGATCATAAAGTCTAACCATTACCCTAGGACTGCTAAGGCCACCACTAAACCATGTCACTAAGGGAACAGGTGTAAAGCTGTGTCACGAATACACTCCAGAGGAGACAGTTTATGATAAGAAGATGTGCTTGAAAGTCAAAGTGGAACTGTGACATAGCCATGCATCTGCTCTGCCTTTGGTAAATTCAAGACACCACTACCAGTTTCTTTTCCTTACCTACAAGTGACAGGAAGAGAAGCAGAACCAAGCACTCCAGAGATGTACAACTAGGCTCCCCCAACTTGACTGCCTATGTTCAGTAACAGCACATGCCAGCAAGTTACCCTCAAACTCTCTCTCTTGGTCACTCCCATTTGAGAATGGCTTCTTTCTACTCCTTTCAACATCAGCAGTCCATCACTCCATCTTGCAGATGCCAAAAGAGTGGGGATGGAGTGGGTCATTCCCACCCAAAGGCCTGCCCAGTCCCTATAACCAAGCAACAATCACCCCTAGAGTCCAGCCTTTGTGCCCAGTTCTGTGCTAGTTTCTACAGGAGAGGAGGAAAGATGCTCTTTGGGAAGAAGCTCTTTGCACCACCCCATCTTGCTAAGCCTCTAGGCACCCTACCAGAGGGCTTCTGACTTCTCTCACAGAACAATACTGCTCAGGCCAGCTCCATCCCAGTCTATTTGCTTTTGTCATGTGTCAGTATTGCCCCTAAATCCCTACATGAGGAAGCAGTGAATTCTCTTGGAAAAGACACAGTTCATCCCCAAACGTATTTGTTTAGAGGTGTTGCAAAACCAAAAAAGGTACCTATTTCATCTGTTGCAATTGTTGAGGTAGCATTGAGAATCTCTAAAATGCACTATTACATCCACATGTTATAAATTTACTAGTTTATATATACCCTGCCTACAAGCCTCTAGACTTGTCCCATGCTCTTATTGAACATATTTTATGCATCTGATTTTTTTGGTCAGTATTAAGGGAAGGCTTGTCAAGAGCTCAAAAACGACCTGTCACCATTCCTGCTGGATCAGAGACATGTAACTTAAAGTGACTTTGAAGGATGCAGAGCTAGGCTATTAGAGATGACTTGGAGGCCCCCACTGAATCCCACCACAGCAGTGAAGAAGATATGAAGGAAGCAAGAAGATACAAAGGATGCAACTGGGAGGAGAGAATACAGGGATATAAGGCCCCCAAAATAAACACTTTGGAGGAAAGGAGGGGGAAATGGTACTAAAAGAAATGGACAGAAGAAGAAGATCTGTAAGTCATAGCTTCTGCTTGCCCAAGGAGGATACTTGTCCCAGCCCTTCAGAAAAAACAAAATCCCTTGTCAGCTCTGGGGCTTGCTCTAGTTCCCATTAGGGTCAGGCATCTGCAGCTTGTATTTATAGAAATGAGTTGTCCTGGCTGCACTGGCTCTTGTATGACATTGCACGTACAGCTGCCCTCTGCTTCCCTTATCTCCAATTACACTCGGGCACTGCAACGTGACGCACTGAGAACAGCCCTCAGCCCAGCGAGCATGCTGCCAGCATGCCCAATTAGTCCTCTGCCATTCTGCCTGGCGATGACAAGCTCCTTACACAAGTGTCGTGTCACAGGGGATGGCAAAGGCGGCTGCAGCACTCGTCTGGAATGGAAAGGATGCACAATTTATTCCAGAGGATGCCACTGTCCTACTAAACAGCCTGAGCCTGGGCGATAGCATTTGGTTGCATATGGCTTAAGTTTCCCTGTCTGTAGAAGTAGGATAAAGATTCTGAACTCCTTTTATAAGGCAATTTGAGGGGTGTAGAAGAAAGAAATTCATGTGCTGTGTTGTACAGGAAGTACAGAAAGCTGCCCCTCTCAGTTGTTTTGCCAGCGAGACCAGGATTTCACTCGGAGGCTCTGATTCGCATTTCAGATGACACCACTGACCTGCCCAGAAACCCCTGTGAAGTTTCTTTGATTCCTCTATGCTTTAATTTCCATGTACAAGAAACAAGGAGAACTTCCTTCTTGGAGAGTCTGAGAACTAAAGAATATGAAAGAGACGCTGGGGTGGAGGGGGAATATTCCCAGCCATGCACTCCAACTGCTCTGTAAGGAAAGTTGTGCATGGCCTTATAGGTGCAGGTTTACTTTTCCTCCTTGCCTTGTTTTTAGAACGCTTGGAGAGTCTAAGGCATGGAGTAGTAAACAAAATTAAAAACTCAGGATTATTTCTCTTTAAAGTAACTTTGAAAAGCTGAAAGCAAAAAGCATATTTGTCAGCATATTATTGTCACTGCAGATTTTAAACAAGCTACAGCGAACAGCAGATATAACCAACCTGACAAACCTAATGCATCAAGTTAAAAATAGCAAAACTCAGGCTTTGAAAACCTTTGAGCTTGCTTTTTCAAGAGGAAGAGGAAGGCACCTTTCAAAGAAATCAGCTGTGCTGATACAGGGCACAAGTATGCAAGAAAATTCTTGTACCACCTGAAAGAACTTATTAATTTTTATGACTCTTCTGGGATTTCTATTTATCTGTTGCTGTTCATTCTCCTGACACAAACAAACCATGCACTACAGTGCAGCAACAACAAAACATCATCCAGTTACATACTTATGAGATAATTTTTTGAAGCACTTTCTTTGTGACTGGGAGAATAACAGACAGAAGAGACACAGGAGATTTAAACAGTTCACCATATCCCAGTGTGTCATGTCCAAACCCTGTCTCTCGCAGGCTCCCACCACTCACTACTGTGGCTGATGTTACAGGAGGTACATACTGATGACACTTTAGGTAAGCAGGTCTTTTTGTGAGACCTTTTTACACAACAGTTTTCAAAGACCTGCTTCACATTCAGGACACAGAGCACGGCAGTCTGAAATGCTCGCTCCTATGCGACCAGGAATTTGGTCAGAAATTCCTGCCTTATTACCTACTTCATCAAGTTTCCAGAAATCAGCAAGGTACTTACACATCTATGTATTTCAACACAGCTTTGTAGGAGGGCATTATGGTTTCAGTACCATATCTACATGCTGCCTGCTGCAGGAACAGGAGACATTTTGTGATTCAATTATAAAGCAGCACTAAACTCACAGACTGTGCACATCATTCCCTTGCACCAAAGAGGCATCACTAATATTCAGACTAAATCATCACCACACACCAAACCCTATTTAAACACCTCTTAGCTGAGATCCCTAGTTCAGCAGAGCTTTGCTACCAAATATGAGAAACCAGAACTCAAGGTCTAAGGGTTACTAAGGTGGTAGTACCTTTCCACCAATGTCATCCATCTTGTTCCGTTGTCCCTTCACCACCACCAAACAAACAATCTGATCAACCACACTTTGTTCTCTTCCCCCAGCTACTAGCACAAAAGTGGGATAAAAAGGAAACTCAGATCCTCCTAGTTTCCCGCAAGAAATTCCCTCTTTACAGTTCTTAGAGCCTTGCTGAAAACCAGAGCAGAAGAGCCTATTGGATTCTCCAGGCTATCTGAGAAAAAGCATTTAAGAGGGCCTGAGCACTGGAGATGGAGGGATGAGAGGAAGGAGAACACAGCCATGAAAATAATGCTACCTCCTGGGCTGTAAATTATTAGCCAGTCTCTTCAATGTATCCCATCCATATCAAATTCCTGTGGTGCCCTATCTATCCTTGCTGGTATCCTATTTTTTCCATATCTTTCAAATTTATTGCAGGAGTTGCAGCAGGATCTAATTAAAAGTGATTATAATTAGCTCTGTAGTATTTCTTCTTGCACTTGAGTGTGAGTAATCAACTGAAGATGCCAAAACTCAAAACACAAGGGAATTTAGCTGTGGTGCAAAGACATAAAAAGGCTGGTTCCTCTCTGAGCTGACACCCAGTTGTCACATCTGCAGAATTGTCACTGAAACATTGTAAAATGTTACATACCACAAACGTCACTAGCTGAAGTAGCCCAGCTTCAGAAAATAGGTTTCATTTTTCTGAAGCCAAGGAGCTTGATCACTGCTGCTTTCAGTCCTGCTGTTCATTATTAGAAGGTCACCTGAAACAAGAGCTCTAAAATGGTTTCTGCTGTTCTTTTTAATGGGAGCTTTCTCCTCCTCCCTGTATTGAAAAGCAGTGAAGTCTAACTCAATTTAGTAAGCACCACCTCCAAGTGAGCAAAATAAGTGGGGGAATTCATTTCTCCTGAAATCACTTGAAATTCTTTGCTAACTCAGGCAAGAACCATGTTGAAAAACCTGCCAAAGCCTTTTCTTACTGATCAACCCAAGAGCTGAGATTACTCCCTCTCACTTCAGTTTGAGTGGCCATACATTCTCAGTGGTGATTCAGCGGCTTGCTGGGAAATCCTCCCTCCTCTGCAGCCTGCCAGACTCTGCTTGTTGCCCCTGAGAACTCAGTACAAAGCTAATCTATTTACCAAAGCACTTCCCCAGTGGGGGAAGGAGTAAGGTGTGCCTGGAAGAAGAAGAATAGGCAAGGAGGGAGTGCTGCTGCAGGCATGAGTGATTTATCTTGTTCCATTTCTTCTGCTAAGGGAAGACAAGAATGGACATAATAAATCTGCATAATCACATTGAAGAAACACATAACTGCCAGGAATGGGGTGATTTGGGAAGTGAAGACAACTCTGTTGTTACTTGGCTGTTCTGAGACAGTGAAAAATGCACATTATAGAAAGCAGTTTTCACAAAGACAGCGGTCATCTTTTGAAGGTGAAGAAACATTTAACTAAACCATGAGACGGAATAAAGCAAGGAAAAATATTCAAATATAAGAAAAATTCACTTTTTTTTTTTTTGTGGAAATATTTCCTGAGGAAGCTCTCCAGACTCCTTTATGTGGGAAGAAGATGAAATCCTTCTATGATACCATGGGATCACAAAAAGAAGTGCCATGAACTTTTGCCAGTGCCATAGGATGTCTAGGGTGGGGAGGTGCTGGCACAGGTTGCCCAGAGAAGCTGTGGCTGCCCCATCCCTGGCAGCGTTCAAGGCCAGGTTGGATGGGGCTTGGAGCAACCTGGTCTAGTGGCAGGGGGATTGGAACTGGATGATCTTGAAGGTCCCTTCCAACATGAACCATTCTGTGATTCCTCCCTCTCACCATGACCAGGCAGGCAAAAGCCATGTTTCTTCCCGCTTCTTCTGTACCCTGTCCCAGAGGAGGTTCTGCTCACAACGATGCAGCGCTTGGTGGCCTTGAGGCCCTATCCCGTTTGTCCCTGTCCCTGCTGAGCCCACGCTTCCCATTGTATGCAAAAGCTCTGACTCATCATCTCGAGGCCAGGGCCGAGCTGCTGCACTCCAGTGCAATCCTGGGTGCGTGGCAGCGGCAGCCACTGGTTCACTGGTGTTTCTCTTCCTCTCCATGGCGGCAGGAATCGGCCACTTCTCCTGCCCCTCTGACTAGTCTCCAAAGCCCAGCCCTCCTCCAGTTCAGCATCAGCAGAATCCTGGCCCAAGGGCCTTGGTGCAGGGGGATTATTCACCTCTGGTTGGGACCTGTGCTGCCTCAAGGGGTAAAGTGCAGTTGTGTCCCTGATGGGGATAGGTATCACCCCAGGGGGGCTGGCTTGCTGTATGTACCCTTGCCCACATGCTGGGACCAGTTTTTGTGCCCACGGTGATGCACAGACCCATTCCCAATGCAGGCTCTGTGAACCTGGTCTGAAGCCGTGGATGAAGTCATCGGTGACAGTTTTCTGCATGTGATTTGGCAGCAGCCGCATGTTTTGCTCCCCCTGTACAGGCTGGAAGCGCAGGCTTAACCCAACCGATGCGTGGTGGCCTCTGAGGGCTGGCAAGGCCATGTGGAAGCACATTGTCCACACGTCCCCATGGATTCCCAAGCTCCACCCAACCTTGGTAAGTATGGATCCAGTAAGATGCCTTAAATAAAAGCAAAATAGAGAAATAACCCAGGCAAGCTGCACTGAGCATTGCCCTGAAAGGGAAATCACCACTGCCATGCCTAGTGAGGCATCCTGGAGGGGCTTTGGGCTCTATCTCCTGCTGATGCCGGATCATCCACCACTCAAACCCAGGGCAAGGTACAAGCTCATGAGCAAAACTCCATCAGGCAGGGGTAAATCTGGCAGCCAGGCTTGCAGCAGGGAGGAAGCAGCTCTGAAAAGCCACATTTGAGGAAGCAGCATCTCCCTGCACACCCATGCCCTGGGGCTGCTGCCACCTCCATCCCCCTTCCTGGGCTTCCAAAACCCTCCTTGTGGTGACATCCATGGCAAAGAACCATGTCCCCCAGCTGCTGCTTCACTGTGCCAAGCATGTTCAGGGGTGCTGAATGCGGCATGGCTGGTCTTGGGGCAGTGCCTCACTTTTTTTGGGTATGCACCACTTTAAGGGGAGCAGCATGGGTTTAGGAGTTGCTTCCTGCCTTCACTCACAGCCTTTTCCACCGCACACAAGGGCCTTGAAGCCAAGTGGGATTAGACAAGCAGCTGCCATGAGCCCCATGGGAGCTGGGAAGTCCCCATAAGTCCCATCCCCATTGCCCACAACATGGCTTCACTCCTGCAGGTTCGGTGCTTCCTGGCCCAGGAACTTCCCATGTTGTCATCACATCCACTGCCCCATTTCCTTGGCCAGCCCCATTTAGGTGCCCAATTTCCTTTTGCTTTGAATGCAAAGAAAGAGTTAAGCAGCTACAGGCTCCTGTGGATTTGGGCCAGATATTTAAAGATCCACGGCTGGGAAAGGAAAGGGGAGGTGTGATACTCTCCAAACACTCCCCACAAACACCTCGGAGGCTCCGGCTGCCGGCACCATCCCCACGCTCCCAGCACCATCCCCACGCTCCCAGCAGCGGCTGGTGGGGGAGAGGCAGAAAATGCCTTTCTCCTATTTTTAGCTCTTCAGCGGTGTCATTATAATAATCTGGGATTGGCAAATGTTGCTGTGCAAAGTTGCCCAGCAAGGCAAAACTCAAAATGTAAAGGTATGGTGGAAATAAAGGTATAATGGGGATGGATAGGAAACATGCTGTTGTGGTCAAACAAGAGCTGCCTGGGGAGGGCAGGTGGTGATGGGGACAAGCCATGCTGAAGTGACACAGAGCAATTTAATAGACATGTCCTTAATAAAATCCCAGGAGAACAGGGTTTAAATAGAGATGAGTCTCCTTCCAGGGTGGGTTATCCAGGCCAGTGGGACATGCTCAGCCTTGTAGCAGCACTGGGGACACTTTTGCAGCCTTGTCAATGAAGCCACCAGGCTCCTTGCCCTTGCAAATGCCCCTCTGGAGCCTGGCATGCCAGCAATTAAATAAACTGGGAAGGGCTGAGCATTATATGAAGAGCTGAGCTGAACGGGGGAGCTCAGCAAGGCCTTATCAGCAAACAGCCTCCTGCTCAAGTGGGACAAAACTGGTAGAAATTACACCCAGAAACACACCCCTCTGAGCCAGAGCTCGAGCAGGAGCCATGGCTGTGCAGGCAGAGCACCTCCATCCCGTATGGCTCTCCTGCCCTTGTCCTCCTTTGCCCCTTGGACGACTTGGCAAAGTCCAAAGCTAAACATTAGCTCAAGTCTTGGAGCAGCTGCCGATGGCCGATGTGCCACCCTCACTGTGCCCTGGTCGGGTCAAACCTTGTCCCCTTGGACGCAGCCTCCACCTCTATCCATTTCTCCACTTGATTTAAGGTGCTGCCTGGCTGCCTGGGGCCGACCACCGTTTATGCACCTTTTCCCCCAGTATGTGTCTCCTCAGTGGCACATCCCTGGTGGTCCCCACCAGACCCCCTTCCCAGTGCTGTGCTGGCTGTGTGCCCTGCAGTTCCCCTTGGACTGCTCCTCCTTTCTGTCCCACGAGCTTCATCCATCTCACAAATACCTGATTTCACATTTCCATCTTGCAGCTTCAGTTCATCCTTATCTTTGCCCCGGCAAAGGCTGCAAATACAAACATTTGGGCTATTTATTTGGCTGCACCCAGTTCCTGGTGGGGTTCATTGGGGCCGTCTTGAATTTGTGGTATTTCCATCAGTTTTGCAAATTAGATTGTGGGAAAAGCTGTCAGCTGGGTCAGAGAGCATCCTTCCTGCCCCCAGCCATCCGCCATGCCAGGTCAGAGGAGCACCAGAGCATCTTCCTCTGCAAGCAGACGTGAAACAGAGCTCAGGGGCTTGTTCATGGCGAGCCCTGTGCAAATGGCTCTCCAGTCTCAGAGGCTGAGTCGGACACACGTGGGGTATGATGGCTGCTGTACTGCTGCTGATTGAAGTGGCGCCTTGGAAGCTGGTGCTGTGGACAATCCATCTGGGAAAATGGGGGAAAAGAGACACCCCCAAGCAGAGTAATGGCCACAGGTCCCCTCCCTTGTGCCAGGGCTGTGCCTTGCCCAGACACACCTCCTGGCGATCAGAAGGTAACTCCCGGGAGGAATAAACCCCAGTAAAGAGCAGGTTGGCTCCTCTCCAGCCCCAGGGGTGCGGTGCCTGTCCCTAAGGGACCCTGCACAGGGTCCCCACGCGTTGCCAGCTCTGAACACCCACCAGGCCAGGAGGGCAGAGTGTGATCATTGCACAGTTAATTGGATTTGGCTTCTGTAACAGAAGGGCTGGGTATTAGGGCACAGGGGAAGAATTACTGGGGGGTGGGAGCTGCCTGGGAGATTATTGGTGGGGGCTGAGGACGGTGTTTGATGGTGTATTCAGGACGGTTGGTGTAATCGCTTGTCACAGCATCATGGGTGGCCCTCGGGGACAGGCGCCGGGGGCCATGGGGTTTATCCCTCCATGGACAAACCTCCAGGCTCTGCTCGGGCTGAGGGCTTGGTGCCAGGGATGCAGGATGCTCCAGGAACCTTTGTATCTTCATACAAAGCTGCTCTGTCTGCTGCCAAGTGATGGGAAGGGGCTGTGTCCCCCTCTGTGCACTCCCCAAACAGATCAGCAGCTCCTGAAGCCCACCCAATAGCTGCTACTGAACAAAGGAGCTGCCCTTCCCTGGTCATGTCCAGAGGTATTTAACAGCAGCCAGACATACCCGACGTGCAGCCCTTGTTGAGCCTGTTTAGCTGCTGGTGTTGACCCACAGGGTCAGATCCTGCCCCTCCTGGGACCCAGGGTCTCTAAAGCAGACGGGGATCCCTGTGCAAGGCAGAGAGGGGAGCAGCTCTTGGGAATGGGCTATGCTTTTTGTTTCCATTGCTGATTGAGAGCAGCTCAGGGGTTCCCTGGGGGGGAAGGGGACACACCAAAAATGCCCCCAAAAGGGACTGTGGATGCTGGTTCCAGCCCTGCACAGGAAGAAGGGCATCACAGAGGGCTCCTCCAACACCCCTGCCCTGCCATAAAACTTCCACTCTGCCAGAGCAGCTGAAACACCTCATTTGCATGGAAATGAGTGGGAAATGTGTGAGCAGCTGCCCTGCTGCTAAGCTTGCAGGGGACCCATTGGGATAACCCAGCCTGGGTGAGCATGCAGCACCCTGGACTCAGGCTTTGCCCAATGCACTGCATGCGAACACCAGTTAGTGTTAAAATAGTCAACCCCCCCCAGACCAAATAGCTGCTGCAGTTTTCATTGTGTGGCATGGTTAAGCCCCCCCCGAGCTGTGCCAGAGGGGGTCGCGCGTGGTCACCCATCCTTAACAGCGGATGTTTCATTTCCTCTTGGGCAAAGCAGGGGATTTGCTCCATGATGAGCATCAGATGAGGTAAACTTGCTTGAGGAAAGCAAATGCCCTGAGCCATGGCATGGGGGACCTGAGACCCCTGGGGCTGTTTTGGGGTTTGCCATGGAGCAGGGAGACACTGGGCAGCTGACTGTCCCGACGCCCAGGGCGCATCCCTCAGCAGGAGCATGGCACTGCCAGCACTTGGGATTTTGGGCAATGCCAGGCTTGGGGAGGACACCAGCTTTGCTCCTGGTCATCCAGAAGCGGATAAACCATCTGGAGCATGGCTGCTCATCCAGAAAACTGGAATTCAGGAGAAGCTGGTGGAGCTGAGAGTGAGTAGGATGGTAACTGGAAGGCACCAAGTCACATCCATGCTCAGTCTATCCGGGCCATCCAGTGTGTCCCATGAAAGGAAGTATATCAGCCAGGCAAATTCAACATGTTGTGCAGCGACAGGGAATCCCAGGAGCAAATCCCAGGGACCCATTGGCGCTGCATGAGCCAGGTCAGCCCATGCCAACGGTCACCCCTTGCCCCCATGGGGCTCCGCCGTCCTCTCCCACCAGAAACATCCTCCTGTATTGATTTTGGGAATCTGGAGAGAGAGCACAGCTTGTCCCTGCTGCCACCCTCCCGCTGCCCCAGGGTGGCAAAGGGGCTGCTGGGAGGAGAAGCTGCAGCCAGAACACCATGTGAGATCCAAACTTGTCCGGGGAGGAGGATCCAGGGAGCTGCTTGGGACAGCCCGAGCCGTGCAGGGCAAGTCTGAGCAGTCTGGGAACAGGTAATTCCTGCCGCACCTCATGGCGGGGTTTACGGGTGTAGCTGCTGGGGCTTGCACACCATGGGAGCACCAGCGGGATGGGTGAATCCCTGCGGCTCCCAGCCGGCTTCAGCCATAGGAAAAGGAGGACGAGCAGCAGAGGGGATGAGGGGAAGCGGAGGTGCCCTTTGTGCCCACCGCTGGTTTGCTCCGGGTGCTGGGCAAAGTGAGCACCATGGCACGGCATTGCCTGTGGTTGGCATAGCACAGGAGTAGCGGGCAGAGGGGAGATGCAGGCGCCGGCATTCCCGAGGATGGCCGGAAAGCCTCAAGAAATCTCCTTCTACCCTTAAATCCCCAGTTTGCAGCCGAACCCCAACGTCAGCGATGTTCAGCAAAGCCAAGAACATGATTCACCGGGGGCAAACCCGGGCACTCCCATAGGGACCGGGCTACAACACACGGCTGTGGTGTCGCACGCCGGAGTGCACGAGGCACGGGGGCTGTTTTCAGCC
>JANHGB010026436.1:0-13699 GCA_026283785.1 Coracopsis vasa
CCTGGCAGTGTTCAAGGCCAGGTTGGACAGAGCCTTGGGTGACATGGTTTAGTGTGAGGTGTCCCTGCACATGGCAGGGGGTTTGGAACCAGATGATCTTAAGGTGCATTCCAACGGAAACCATTCTGTGATTCTCTGATGTAGAAATCTGATCTCTAAAGTGATGGGAATTAGACTTCCTTAAGCACTCTAAGTAGTAAAAAGATAAAGCTCTAGGAAAAATTAAATTTTCTGTATCTTAGCTGATGTGGAAAAGTATTATGCAGACTAGAACTGCAAAACACACTCAAGAAAGTACTTAAGCCCTTGCTTCAGTTTCTTTGTCAGACTGCTGCACAGGCCTAAAGTTAATAATGTTCTTAAACACTCTTCTGTATCCAGAGCCTGAATTATATTCTATTTCTGTGTCATTATTTTTTTCAAATGAAAACCTGCATTGAAATGCAAGTTTTCTTTATTATTATCCTTTGTTATTTGGTGAATTACATAGAGAAGTCACTGGAGAAATAAAAGCCAAAAGGACAGGTAAAGTGACATAATTGACAAACACCAAGAAAACCCCACTGAGCCCAAATCTCATTAACATTGTTGTAGAACTGAACTCAGTAATCTCTTTCCTGATCTCCATTTTGCATAGGGAGATAGTTGTCATGTACATTAATAGCAGAGAAGAATCCTAGCCATGCAGTTTAAGTATTTTCTTTTTAACCTTTGAGAAGGTCTATTTATGCCCTGCATTGTTCACTTGTACCCAGCAAAGTAACAATGAGGAAATCACTTCTTAAAACAACAAACTTCAAACAAGAATCCCTCCACATCACTGGGGAGGTTTCTGAAGCTGGGAAAAAACTTTGTTCTGAAGCCAAACTGAACTGCTTTTGACCTATGCATCTGTAATGGCTCTTTGCTATTACCTTTGCTCTTAGTCTGTTAACTTTCTGAACTTCAAAAATAAATTTGATTTGCTATAGGCAGGCTGCAGGATCCAACATCTTGATATGACCATGGTTAGCTAATCTGGGTTAGCTAATCTGATGGATGATGTCATTTACAATGATACAATAGTGATTTGTTAGATGCTTCTCTGTCCAGCTGAACTGTGCTGTGCAAACAAGGTCTCAGTGGTTTGAAAGGTTAAAACAAAATAGGTCAGTATGTAAAATACCAATGACACATCTGAATATCATCTGAATATATAATTTATCACATAGATTTCAGTTCTCTATGTGCATGAATGTAAAATATAACATATGCATGAAGTATCCCCCAGACTTGTAAACACAAATCACTTTGTCATTAGATGAGCACCAGCAGTCCGCATTCAATTCAGAGAGCAACCTGATCTTACATAAGATTAGGTTATTCTTAGTGAGTTGATGGCATCTGGGATTAGGCATTCTTTTTCATTCGTGGAAAACTGAAAAGAAACACTCATTCATCATCAGAAAGAATGGCTTCTGTGGAGCTGTGTTATTATATAAACCTACCAGAAATTAATTCACAAAGGATGCCTGCAGAATACTGCAACAGGAAATGAGGACCAAGGAGACCTTTGGCACAGTTCTGTTGAATTAGGGGTGCCAGGAATCAAGACAACACACGTGTCTCCTTGTTTTCATGGGTAGAAATAGAGAATTTGCTGAACAGACCCTTAGGTTTTAATATGATCTCTCCCATCTTTTATTTATCTGTTGCTATCTAGTTTACAGGTAGTGCGTTGATTTTGCTGCTATGGTAACTTAGGATCTGAAGCCAGCAGAAATTTTTCTGTTTTGGAGATTTCCTTTTGCCATTACCATTCTCTCCATACTTCCACCAGAGTTGTATTCTGGAATTATATTAACAAATAAGTAAAAATAATCTAAAATTGTGTGTTTTTTTCCAAGTGAGAATTAACTAGGCCAAGAAAAAGCTGGATAGATTAGTCCAGACTGAGGAAGCTGAAGTACAGAAATATGTTTTGTATGTCTCCAGTGATGTATTGTTGTGACATTATTGGAAAACAATTCAAGCAGGGTCCTTTCAAAGGTCTGCAGGGAAAAGATGACACTAAGAATTATATTTGCAAATCACAAGTTGTCAGTAGGGATTATATGGCACATGTTCCAAATGCCCAGGCTTACAGGATTGATTTGGACTGACCTTTATTAATACAATAACCTTAAAAGCAACTTTGTTAACACCTCCGCGCTTGATTCCTTTGCGTAGAAAAATAAGTTAGCATAGTTCACAGAATCCTTTGCAAAATCTTATCCATTTCAATTTAAAAAAAACTTGTTTAGGAAATGGAAGAAGGTCTGGCTCTTTATCCCAACCTAATTCATTCACAAGTAAAACCAGTTACTTAAAAAAAACCCTATATATATTTGTATAATGACTCCCTGGAAGTTGATAAACATGAAGAATGAAACAAAACAGGAGCAAAACCGTACAAAAATGTACAAAAACACATCCCCTAAACAATTATATTTTAGGGGAGAACTGATCAAGAAGAACAATCTTAAGAATGTACTTAGTACTTGATAATTCAGAAATAGATGCTGATAAATTTAAAACTGTGATTTCCAGCACTGTATGCTCATATTAGCATGAAATTGAATCAGTCTTTTTCCTGCCTCTATTCTGTCTGTATTCTCTGCAACTAGATTCTCTTAGTCAGAAATAATCCCTGTCTCATAATGCTTTCCTTGCTGTTACACAAATCCTATCCCTCTTCGCAGTGAGGTAGAATTTGCTCTAATTCTCATCTGGTGCTGGAATGTTTGCTGGAGGAAATAACCTAATTTTATTTTGCTTTCCTTTTTTTAATAAACTCCCTAAGTTACATCTATAAGTTTCACATCAAGACAACTGCTACCCAATCATGACAGCTTCATTTATCTTTCTGAAAATCGTTATGGATATTATTTGATCTGGACTTCAGAAACAATTAGCAGAAATGGGCTGAAAAGGCTGTCTCCTCTCCTGTGAGATGTTGCAGCGTTTAAAATATTAACTCATTCTCTACATGGAGAGGTCTTTCAAAGTAAAGAAAGATGCTCTTTTTAGAGCAGTAGGACAGGTACTCATTTTCCATGTTAATGTCTATGCTTGCTTGAAGCAAAATTTTAAACTTCACTCTTCCATTAGGATAGAATGAGTTATTTTCTACTTGTCTAGATTTCTCTTACTGCCAAATTGAGCTTGGTTGAGCCATTATCCTTTTTTGAGTTGGAGAATCCATCTTTGTTGCTACATGCATAGATGTTAATTTGAAGTTTTTACTTCAATTTATCAACATCTTTCTGGAAAAAGTAAATATTTAATTCTAAAATCTTTAGCCAGCTTTTGGAAATACTGTGGTTGAAATGCCTCCTCTCTGGTGACTGGAGTCAGACCTACTTTTAGAAGGTGATGTTTTTCCCTTGTAATGGAGATCATAATACCTGCCTGCCTCCTGTAGAAATTACGAGGGTGAACGAATTTATGTTCATGCCTTGCTAGGTGTTCTTCCTAAAGCTAAATACTGCCTGAGAATGAGAGTCCTGACCTTGAAATTAGATGTAGTACTGTTATAGGCAAAACCTACCACAGAGCAAATGTGCCAACCCTCTATTTATCACTTACCCAGCTGTTTTGTTAAATTGCAGTTCCTTTAAATTACACTCCAATTCATCAATAATTCAGCAATGAAGTCTTACGAAGAAAACACTAGATGCCATTTTGAATAGCTCCACTATCAAATGGTAAGCTATTCAGAGCAGAGAGTGGGAATACTGCTGAGGTACTGTGTCTCTGTTACCAAGGGAAATTCAGTTAACATTAGAGAAAGCTACAACACAACAGGGCTCAGGAGATTGTTTTACAACAGACCTTCGGTAGACACATAACAGTATGACGGAAAGGGAGAGGGAAGCCTGTGGGGTAAATATATCGATGTGATCTTCTTGCAGCTTTGTAGGCTTATCTGGGTATTTAAAACCCACACAAGAAAAGCAGATCAATGCATAAACCAGCATATTGCGTATGAGCGCAGGGGCTGGCATCCCTCCACTCTCTGCCAACGCTGCAATTAGTCAGTGTGTGCTAAACAGATGTGTGTGTGGTATCCCTTCAGATCAATGCAAGGCTTAACTCTTTCGGGATGGTTGGCACAGTACAGGGTCTAAGCAAGGGCCGTGGTTCTCCGTGGTTATGTGCGGGTCTGTCCTATCTACCAAGTGCATCCACTCATCGTGCAAAATGCTGTAGGAGGGTGGTTGCAGCAATGTGTTTATTTTTCCATTTTGCCATGGCAGGGTAATTTCACTAGGATTTATGCTATCTTGGAAGCTTGTCTTCTCTCCTAGTCCCTTTTTCTCCGCATGCGTTACTGTGTGACGAAACATTTCTAATTATGTATCTGGATACAGGGTTGTTTATGCTATATCTGTGTATTAATGCTATAGTAACACTTAATGGGTGAGACAATGCATGTTAAATCATATCTAGACCAACTGGATTAAATCATTGCAAATGATTTACTTTCTTAGGTAATTCACCTACCTTCCTTTTTTGGCTTGCACTGAATTTCTGACAAGCTTTTAAGCATAAGTATACTGTTGAAAAACATCCTAAAGTACTGTAAATTTTCTTCTAATGAAAACATATTTGTGAGATTATCAGAGGATTTTGGTAAAAAATACTGAATGTTTGTAGCTCCAGCCTTTTGTATTACAGAAGATGAAGAAACTCTTTACTATGAGGGTGGTGAGACACTTAACATGTTGCCCAGAGAAGCTGTGGCTGCCCCATCTGTGACAGTGTTGGATGGGGCTTTGAGCAGTCTGGTCTAGTGTGAGGTGTCCCTTCTCGTGGCAGGGGGGTTGGAACAGATGATCTTAAGGTCTCTTCCAACCCAAACCATTCTGTGATTCTATGAAACCTTCTCACAAAACAGTTTTCAGGAAATAGCTGAACCATGGAACCCACTCACAATTCCCTGCAACACCGCAAATCTGCCCCAAGGTGAAAGCTGCACTGCCCGTGGCCTGTACAGGCTTGGGCATTCCCATTTGAGATTTAAGGTCTTACAGAAAACAAAGCCACCTTTTTCAGTTTTGCTTGTGCTTCTTGTCCTCTTGATCCTCGTGACACTGGTCTGTTGTCAGGAATATTTCCTTCTATGCTCTCCTCTTAAGTCACTCATTTTTTAAAAACTTGTCTACCTCTTTTTCCCTTATTCTTCCCAGAGGATTTGCTTCTTGTTCCATACTTTAAAGAGAATATCCTTGGTGACCCTGGCCTGGGTAACAGCTGCATTTTTGATTTACAGACCACCCTGTAGATCTGAAATGAGCAGATGCTATTTAGCTCTTGATGGGAAACACCGTTGCCTCAGTCTTGAGGCTGCTACCAGTGTTAACTGTGGTTACTTGTATATGGTAATGCCTAAGAACAGGAGCCCCATCCTAGACCACCATTTTCATGCCAGCAGAATTAGAATAATGATCTTATTTATAAAGCATTCTCAATTTCTTGTTTTATTCTGTTTGTTGAAACAAGAAATTATTCATTTAAACATACAAAATCAGTAATACTAGATAAATAAGATAGTATTAAAATGCAAACAGATGAAAAAAAAAGGCAGCATCCTACTATTCCTCTCTCTCCTGCACATTCATAGGCTCAGAAGGGAGGCCTGGAAAGATGTAGCATTAATAAACATAAGGCCAGCAGCAATCATTAAATAAATATCATTAAAAAAATCCCCTTGATATTTAAAAAATGCTGAAGGCTTTTGTTTAATAAAAAAATGGGTAGGAATATAAACCAAAATGGGTACTGTAGAGTAGTGAATTTCACTGTCAAGAAATCAGCTATGATACAGTACAAAGACCAACTTCTTCAACAGGTACCCGCGGAATCCCTGGAACAAGGATGATGTCAAGTCAGTACAGAGATTTCTGTCTAATATATGGTCTTTCCAGCTGGGGTTTTAAAACTTAGTGAGATCACCTTCAAGTCAAAATACCACTCTGAGCAGCCCGCAGGAAGCACTCAAGGCAGACGAAATCTGACAGCTCTTTGCTGAGCAGAATTGCAGACGGGCTAATCCATTCTGAACAAGCTGAAAGCTTTGGAGCTGCTCTGCAAACGCAGAATTACAGCACCTTCAGCAATGTGGTGACCAAGGCATGTGTTGCTGATGTGAGGTTGCCATGCCATAAGTAAGGCCCCTGCATCTGCAAACTATGCAACAGGAAAAACATTTTCCATCACGTATTCACATCTCTTTCCAGAGAGAGTGAAAATTGACTTTGAGGTGCAGCTCATTTGCTTTCAGCTCTGTGAAACATTGGAGGACCACAAAAGAGGGAACCAGGAAGGGACGTGGTAAATTGTCTAGTTACAAACTGAAGTGCTGTCCTGATGCGTTCAAGTCTCCAGCAGCTTTAAAGAGAAGTATACCTGTTTCTGGACATGCTGAGGCTTGTAGAGTGGGAGATACTTTCCAGATACACACCATGTGAAGACTCTTGGGAGTTACAAGACTCAGAAGAAGCTTCTCATTTAATCTAAATAGCTGACAGATCTCAGAAGAGCAGCTTGTGCAAAAGTAGTGGAGCTAGGTTTAAAACTGAATAGGTTGGCCAGCAATATCTATTTAGTCATAGCAGCACAGAGTTCAACTAAAGATAACTGCCCAAGTATTTTCTGAGCCTATCAAGAAAGCTTTGCAGCTTGTTTGGCATTCTGGGATTCCACAGCTGTGTTTGTAGCAGAACATCTGTAAGCTACGTGCAGGCATAACTGTGTGAACATGGCTCTGTGTGTATCTGAATACATGGAAACTAGTGTCAAGATATAAATTGTACCTACTTCTGAAAATATAGTTCATAGATATAGCACCACTTAGGAGTGGGATCTCCATATACGCATTCATTCTCTGCTGGAAAACTAAAGTAGTTTATATTATTCATTTCTCCACATGTGAAAGGTAAGTTGGAATGTTTTACAGTTACTGTGAGCTCATATACAGTGGAAACTCAAAGATCTTCCAAATTAATATGTTGGTGGTATTCCTGGCATCATATAGGCAATACTTGATAATGAGGAGCATTTTTGCTCGTAGATGGTGTGAATCCAGACTGTTCATTTATTATAGATCTTTTACATGTAATTAGCTTTTATTGTACCTACGAAATGGAAATGCATTAAAGAGCATCTCCATTTTGCTTATAAGACCAATAACCAATTTTCTGTTCTGTCTTTTGAGAATTCGTAATTATCTTCCATTATTAGATATTAGATATTGCATGAGATTATAAAAGGGTTTGTTTTTTTTTAATACAAGGTATAGTGTAAACATCTAGGCATTTGGTTGCTGCAGCAGTGTTTCCTATTTTTCCTTTTTCATTGAAGTTTACTTTTGTAATTCCTATTTCTTGTTCAGTTCTGAATAATTTCTTAAAAAGTAAAATATTAGAAATGTAATAATTTCTAAATTCACAAATGATGTGGTCCTCACAGTTTTTAATGAATTAGTAGGATATCAAGACACTCCAAAGGGGGGGATCACAATTTTTAGTGTAGAATAGTTACTGTTCTGTAGCATCTGAAGACATCACAACCCATAGTTTTCCTGGGTTTTGTCTTTTTGGCTTCCCCCACAAAAATTCCACTGACAAGATTGCATTGCTATGCTTTGCAAAGACCTCACTTAGCTGAAATATTTTACAAGTCAAGAAACATTTATATCACCTTCCAGACCAAAACCTGGTAAAAGCAGAACTTTCCCAAGGTATTTTTATTGAAATGCAAATTTCATACTATTCGGTCTATTTGGGTGCATGCAACATTTCACGTCCATAGAGGTTTGCCTTGAGTATTTCATTTGGAATAACAGTGGCTTTCATTTCTGTCTGAGACTCATTACACAACTGGAGGTAATAATCATACTATATACAACCTCACACTTATTCCTTAGATGTATTATCAACCAGAAGGCTTGGATATAAGTCTTATATTAAGACTCATTCATCTCTGCTGGTTTTGAGGGGCTAGTGATCTGTCAGTCCATCCTGTCTCTCCCAGTGAATAGATCATCCAAGCTTTGGAGCTGTAGTAAAGTTACTCAAGTAGAAGATCAGATAATGTTTGGACAGCCACATGATATCACTTTGCTCTGAAGGACTCAGCTGTAGGAAGGAACAAATTAGCTCAAATAAGCCTTAAATTGGACTTGATGGGCCATAGAAACAGATCTTTGTCCCAAGGTACTTCACATTGTTGCTGTTGCTGTATAACATATGCTGAAGCATGTATTTTTGTCAGACTTCCCCTTCTTTCATTCCTCTCTTTCCCCCTGTGCATAGCAGCTGATTTTCGTAGTAGTTATTAGGGCATGAGCAGGGAAGACTTTGTGCCCCATGATGGATGGGACCATGCAGTATGCAAAGCACATGCTGTATGTCACACTTCCTCTCTTCCACTTTTCCCCTAAATTATTTGCTGCTGTAACAGTTTGGCCGTATTTCATTACAGTTGGTAGCATGCTTTAAGTACAGTAGGTTCTGCTTGCATCAATAGTAAGACCTCCTTTTTTTGAAAGGGTGGTTTTAATACTAGCGAGTGGCTACTCCTGTGATGTTTTCAATATGCTGCTAATCTGTAAGTACCTGCTCCTGTCAGTGGCTGAGGACCTCCTGTGTCCTGGGTAGTGTGCTTCGCTTCCATTGATTTCAGAAGAAGCTGAGGATAATCAGTGCCCTGCAGGACAGGCCATAAGTGAATGCTCCAGGCAATGGGGGCTCAGAAGGGTAATCACAGTGCTAACGAAAGCAATAGGTGGCTGTCTGTGAAATACAGGTTTTTGCATTGAGTTTGTCTTGAGAGATTAAGAGAAGTTTTGCTTGAATTTAGTGTGCGTAAAAAGAAAAATAAAAGAAAGAAAAAAAAAGAGGAGAGATTATTCATGTTTCAAACTTCTGTTCTCAAGCTGCCATGCTAGCGCTGCTCAAAGGAAAAGTCGCTGGAGTTCTTAGACACAGAGGAAAGAATATTTTCCCGCTGGCTAATAGCACAATTATTTTGGCTGAAATAAAAAAAAAATCCCCCCAAATGCTGCTTGAGGCAGGATCAGAAATTTCTAGCAAGACAGGTGCATGTTATTAATAAGAAATGGAAGAGAGTAGTTTTTAATATGAAGCATTTAAGAGCCTTAAACTAGGTGTTGCTGGCCACAGTATTTCCACTTCTGATAGCTTGTTTGTCCAATAGTAGAGAGCAAGTGGGGAAACGGTAGAATGGTGTCAATCTAACACTGAAGAGAACATTTTTAGGATGGAACTAGAGGGTTAAATAGAGATAATGACAGGAAATTATAAGAGGGTAATTTTAGACCTGAGTGGAATAGATTGTGGAACAGAGAAATGTTGGGAGCTCTATTGTTGACACATTTAAATATAGACTGGACAAAATGTTAATAAATGTACAATAGGGAACAATTTGACATTGTGCTCAAGGAGATGGAAAGGGTGTAGTAATGACTTTTAAAAAGGACTGTCAGATTTTGTAATATACTTTATTGTGAACTTTATCTCACTTTAAACATGTTTATATTTAACATAAACACAACAGAATTTGTCCTCTTTATCAAAAGAAATGTTACTTTTTGGGGTTCAACTCAGTGTCCTTGGTTGTCCTGTAGGGCGTAGGGGGCTCTGCTGATTTGCACCTTGTGAGTGCACAAACAATGGTAATATATCTTTCTGTACCTTAAAGGCACTAATCTGTTCAGTTTTAATAAATCACTCAACAAGTAGCTCCACATAATGGAATGTCATTCAAATATGGCCCTCTGAATCCGAAAACTCACTGAAACTGTGGAAGGGAGAAATGTTCATATGGAAGCAGTCAGCAGGATCTGTTAGATACTGGTCTTGATGTTTTCTGAACCTCCTGTCAGTATCCCACAGTCACAAATCACCACTGCTAGATCACAAATCACCACTAAACTGCTAGAAAACAATCAACACTATCGAAAAGGTCATTTTTAGTTTGCAGGCAAGACAGTATGAGAGTGGTGGAGCTGCTAAGGAGAAGATACTTTTTTTTATATGATTGAGTTGTGCTAATTTAATTTATCCTTTTAAACTCAAGCGAATCTTCAGAAAATTGTGTTTGCTTTAGTATAACATGTTGAAAGATAATGGTCCTTGACATTGAAGTTGTAGGTCAAGTGTAAGAACTTAGAATAAATCTAGGGAAAAGTACCTTTCCAATGACATATAAAAATAATTTGTATTTGGTACACTTTTTCATCCTGGAGGAGGTCCAGATGTTTTGCAGCTACCATGGATGTGGTAAGGTCTTCACTTCTCACTAATAGGAATTTATTGTTTACAAATTGTTGGTATACAAGATGTCCTTGACATTCTGTAGATACAGGAGAAGTCAGTGGTTGTCAGAGAGCTTATGTGCTAATAATAAACGTGGTGCAGGAAGGAAGACATGTTAAAATGAGGTTGACTAGTCTTCAGGTTGTAACATAGCTGAGTAAAAGTATTTAATGTAAAAATCTCGTTAGAAAATATTTCTCTCTAATATATTTGCCTCAGCTTACTAAAATGATTGTAACTGTTAACAGGATATCCTTGTTACTTATTGTCACTACTCTGACACTGCACTTCTCAGCACATTCTTCCTGCTACTCTCCTCCCTTCTGCTTGCCACTGAGACGGCCTCTTGTTCTGAGGCTCTACCACAGGCCTTGTTGAGTGAGGAACATTACAGATCACAGTTAAAACCGAAGGTGAGGAGTTCGAAACAGATTAGAAGTTATCCTCACTATTTTAATGAACACAAGAATTCTGCTGCCTTTCTGAAAAAGTATGGCTTGGCTTTACAATTGTATGAGTTCACAAAAGAGCTAGTAAATAAATTGATGACACTTGAGAGCTTTATAGCAAATCTAATGGAATTACCTTTCTACGATACTGTATGTTTTGAGATTCATAGACACAGTGCTGAGGAGGAAAACGTGTTCTCCTGTTCGTATAGAACTTTTATTATCTCTAAATTATATATAGCAAAATTTATTTCATGCATTTCCTTCCTTTCTTAAAAGATTTGACTAGATTACATGGTAGAAAACAGAATCACAGAATCGTTCAAACCTCCTTGAAGTTCTGTATTTATCAACAAGAGAAGACAGAGTAAATTTTATCAGAGGTGTGATAGCACAATTTTAACCCAAGAAGCAAAATAAAGAAACCAAGCACTGACATAGTTCAGTATTACAGTTCCACTAACAGACAGTCCTCTGAAGCAGGCTTGTGGAAAACTAACACTCTGTCTCTTATTTATTTTTTAATCCTTACCTTTCTTATAGTCATACCTTTTAATGAGAGAATACAAGATGAGATCCTGTGCTTAAAAATAATGGTATGGAAGAGTTTTCCCTTCTTTTAAACTGAGTTGAGCACTAAGACATGAGTTGCTCATGCTAAACAGAAAGCAGTGAATATTCAGCTTTTCTCAATTCTCAGGAAGTGAGCATCCCATGCCTCAATTCTGAAGCAGAAAGAACATTTTTTATGTTGAAAGGCCTTTGGATCTATAAACATTTAATCTATGGTCTCTTAAGCAGTCAAGGTCCCAGCTGCTGTCTGTTTGAGATAATGGCTCTTCTAGGTATGTTTTCACCTGGCACATTTCAGTAGTGAGGGTTTTGAAGGAGGATCTGCCTCACCAATGTCATGCCTACATGGTATGATTGATGCACTGAGCCTATAAAGGCTTTTTTGTGAGGTTTGTGGGGATTTCTGCCTTGGTAAGCATGGAGAGAGGGGGTATAGGGCAGGCAGTTTAACCTGCTCTTCAGCAAGTCTGATGGAGCTGAAAGTGAGTCTGTGAGCATGTACTCCAGTGCTTTTGATTCTTTCATAGGTTCACAGAAAGAGAAGGAGAAAGGTTTGAGGATGCCTGTAAGCTCCGGAGCCGTGACTGTCAAGTATGAAAGATACGCATGTGGGAAAAAAGTGAGCAGTGAAGAGCAGTTCTGATCTCTGGAGGCATTACATAGGAAGAGGGAAAATGTTTGGAATTGGGTGAGTGTTGGTAGCTGCAGTTATGGAAGGGCAGGAAATTAGGGACATCCTGAGTTCATAGGACACTGTATCAGACAAGGCAAGACTGAATGAAAGGCTGTCTATTGCTAAATAGTGATTTCTGTAGCAGGGGCAGAAGCAGGTTGAGGGAAGAGTAGACAAGATTTAAAGTTGATTGTGTTCTGTACTTCACATTAATTCTAAAAATGTGTGAAAGCAGCTGTGTAGCAGCCAATTCTTTGTGTCACCTCCTGCTCACCTGCCCTAGAAATGCTTTTATTAAATGACCTAGATATATTAATAATATCACTTAAAAGTAAAGGGGGGGAGGGGGAATGGAACATAACTATGTGTGAATTCCTTAGCTGAGAGGAGGAGAGGAACAAACAAACCGACAATGGGTATTCAGTTTTGGTTTTCTTTTTGATAGCATAATTGCCATTAGTACAATCTTATTTGAAAGAATTGTTGCTCTTGAGGACCTTGTGATAACAGGCTTTTTGTGGCACAGTGGTTAGACACAGCTTTGTTGCATTCATGTTTGCATGCTGGTTGACACTCAGTTGAAGGAGACAACCTCAGCCTGTCAGAGCAAAACCACCATATCTTACTCTCATTTGCATTCTACATGCCATGTTTCAATTTTTCATCATTAAATAATAATTTGTAGCTATGTAGAATCTTTTATTAGGGATCTCAGAAAGCTTTATAAATATTGCATGAATGAATGGAGCCTCACAACATGCCTGTGAAGTACGGCTAGGTAAGAGTCCTTAGCTCTGTTTTATGCAGGGGCAAGATATTAAAGTACAGGCATTAGCATAGGACATTAAAGCATAGGCAGATTAAGGCTCAGAAATTTACCCCCAGATTCTGAAAGCACTTTCATAGCAAAGCAGTCAACTCTTGAACATGTTTATTTGCAAAAAGCTGATACATGTACAACAGGTAACTTGAGTGCAGTTTCAAATAAAAACCTTTTTTCTTCAAGGTCATGTAATGAGTTTAATCAGAGCGAGGAAGAGAACTGATGTTTTAACTCTCCCTGTACTGTATTTTAAATATAGAGCTATTCATCCTCCTTGAAAGACTGAAATTACCAGGGAAGTTGATATATCCCAGTGAGGATTAATCCTACTCAGAGCTTCATGTAGGCTTCTCTGATTTGTTTTTTGTGTTTGCTAAACGTTTTTTTCTCACATTGTCTTTTCAGTTGGATTGTTCCCCGCTGAGTTAAAAATAAATGTCAAGTAATATGACTTAAAGAAAAAAAATCCGTGTGTTCCAGAACGATCTGCCTTCCCCAGGAAATACTAGACAATTAATAAAGCAGAATGAGGCTTTGCCTAGGGAGCCATCATGAAATAAGAAGTGTGTATAAATACATGCACAAAGAAACACATACAAACCCATTAAAAGAGCATTTCATTTGAACAGGATCTACTTATCAGTGTGGAAATTTATGAGGCACTGTAGAGCATGGACAAAAACAAATCATGGGGAGGATGCTATTTTGAAAGGTTGATGAAGTTTTCCGTGTAGTTTTTTCCTGCTGCAGCAGGAAGCATCATGAAGACCATGAAGCTGTTATTGGTTAAGTCTGTGCAGCAGAAGCTCTGAAGCAGCTA
>JANHGB010026436.1:13709-42681 GCA_026283785.1 Coracopsis vasa
ATATAGTGTTTTATAATTAATTTATATACTACCATTTCCATACTAGAAGAAATTTCTTTGTGTCATACAACTTGAGTGTGTCTCTCTGACAACCTTCAGTACCAGTTTTACGTTTTTCTGTGGAATTCTGCTCTAATATCTGATTACGCTTAATATTGAGATATTTCCCTATTAGCTAATGAGACTTCTGGCTGAGAGTCAAAACCAGATTTTATGTATTGACTGTAAAAGTTGACTGTACATAGTTGTTTCTATGTGATCGGTGCATATTATATGCCATGCACATTCATCTTCAGATTATTCATCCTTTTCTTAATCTTCTCTACCTGAAGGCTGGTAAGTATCCTAAAATGGAGTTATCACAGCCGTACCAGGTGGAAATAGGCTTCTTAAAAGAAAGACTCACCGTTACAAATGCCAAACTGTTAAAAGGAATATTTCACTTCCTGAAATCTTAGGGATTACTAGTGGAAGAGGCAGTAAAAATCTTCTTTAAAGCGATTTGTGAATTATTAAATAAATTTCTTTCAAACTGCTTTATTACTCATAGGAATTGTATCAATCAGCAGTGAGAGCTAAATTACTAGATCAGTCAGAAAATATTGTTGCAGCTGAAGAATCAATGCTAATTGGATCATTAAGGCATTATTACATGAAATGCAAATAGCTCAGGATGATAACTCTTTGCTCTGCTTGATCTATAGTCTGCAAAAAAGACATAATACCAACAATTGTAATGCTTAATTGTTCTCCTTCTAAGCATCATATTTTCTCAGTACAATATTTTTCTCTATCGGTGCAGTTTTGCTCATAAATTTCTTACTAGCGAAGTTTTGAAAAACCAGACCCCACCTGACTTTAGATTAATGTAGTAAACATTTTCTCTGTAGTTTGAAGGTCAAACTTTCTTCAGACCTCCGATCTCTGATTTCAGTGAAGTTCAGAGCTGGGGGCACTTTTTGCTTGAGCTGGTTTTGTACTTTTGAAGAGCTTTCTCAGTGTTGCCTTTACTGTGTTGGCTGAAGCAAGGTTGGATCTGATAGAAACTTCTGACAATCTTTAGTAAGAGTGATATCAATTAAGGGAACTCAGTGACTCTATGCTTGTGAGTCTTGGTTCACTCTTCACCAGTAGTCAGAAAAGTCTGCTGTTAATGCAGGAGATGAAGGATGTGGGTGCTGTCCATATCTTTGAATTTATCAGGCTCTTGTCACACAGGATGAGCATTGGTGGTGTGGTATCTTCTGCTTGCTGCCCAAGTCCTCTAATACATGAAGAACTGCAGCCAATTAGCTACATTTAACTCTCTTGCTGTGAAACTCAATGAATGTTTGTCTGTGTTTTAGCTGTTGTAATACCATTTTATCGTAGATAAAGCATAGTGACAGTAAGACCAGCAGCCCATGGATTACATATATATGTGGGTGACGGATAAAGTGAGTGTATGTGAGTGATGATGCATATGTGCTAGTGTAACGGTGGTGAGGGTAGTATTTAGGTGGAGGCAAAGAACGTGTGTGAATATGTAGGTTAGAGTAGGTTTGAGATGGTGTTTTTGTTTTGATCTTCCTACTCCTTCTTTTTTTCCATGAAGAAAACAACTTTAGGTTTAACATATGTGCTTGCAGTCACAGCAGGATTTTGATGTATGGGGTATGCTTTTTTCCCCATCTTGTCCCAACAGTAAAACCTGCATCTTGTGTGCCAAAGAAACCTAGAGTACTTCCAGCATCTTGATTTCTCATTCTTCTGGATCAGGAACATCATTTTAGCATATAAAATATGTTCTTATTCAAATTAACACCTTCCACACTCATCAAAGTTTTAGAGTAGTGTAAGTGCATATGTATGTGCGTATATAGTGATCAGCTAAAGAGCTGTATGGAGCTGGAAAAAAATAAGTCAAAGAATCACAGAACCCATGACATTCTGTAGTCCTGAAGTTTATTAGCTTCATTGGGAAGATTGATGAATGAAAAAGCTTGGTGCCAGCAAAAGGCCCAGAGTGCAGCTTTTGAATCTGTGTTAATGTGTTTTAATGGATAGAACAACATGGTTGTGTCACTTCTCTTTTCTGTCATTGGTTTTTTGATTTGGGGTTGGTTTATTTGGGTTTTGTTTTTTTTTTTTCCTTCTTCTTCTTTTTTCTTTTAAAGTAAAAATTCTGGTTTGTATTCATGCTGATGGCTCTGCCACAACCTATCCAGTTCCAGTTTGCTTGCCAGCCCAGTGTATCAGCTGGGAAATTTATGAAGTGCTTTTTTAGTTTCTCTGCCCTTTCCATATTTCTGCTCCTCATCAGTGCCACAAGTGTGTGGTCACCAAGTTCTGTAATCACAGGACTGCAGATGCTCATCATCCCAGCCTGGTATAATATGGTGTAAGGTGCAGTGGGGAGGCAGCAAAACATCATGCAATCATTTTCTTTTAAGTCAACGGATATCCAAAGTTTTTTTCTTTTTATGTTTTTCTCTTCTTTTATTTTTTTTTTCCTTATTTCGCTTCCCTCACCCCTGTTCCCAGGCCTGTGTAATCCAAGGTGATACAGTGTGATAGGCATATGTCCATATTTCATCTGAGAATAGTTCTTATCTTAACCACTCTTTGCAAAAGTTGGGTTTGTCTGTTTGGCAAACAAACATCTCTGTGTGAAGTCACCTCCATAATGAAATAGAGCAATTCTTTTAAAGTACCTGCAGTTACAGAATAATTTTAGGGGAGATGTCTCTGGACATATCATATAGTTAAGAAATAATTCCGTAAGTTGAAATTCAGCTGGGGTACCAGACCAACAAACACACTGTGAATATATAGGGCTTGCTAGGAGAAACAGAGATTTGATACCAAGCCTCCTGCTTCAAGTGTAGCCAAGTTCTAATACTAATTCACTAACAATTCTTGCAGTGAATTTTTTCTTTGGATAATATCCGTTCATATATGACCTATTCCCACCTTATTCAGCTAGGGGTATTACTGCCTAATACAGTGAAAATTATATGACTGAACTGAAAGATTCTCAGCCATCTGAGGCTAGTCCATCTGTCTTGTGCATTTTTTATCTTTTTTTTTCTGCTTTCTACTAAGGACCTATCAGCAGTTTCTAAAGAAACTTATTTCTAAAGAAATTTATTTCATGGGGTCTGTGTAATCCTACTGAGGTTTATCCCATGTTTTTAGCAGGGAGAGGATTTGACCTGTAAAGAGCGGAAACAAATTTTAAAGGAAGAGAAAGTATCCTGAGATCTCTCTCAGGTTAGTTACAGGTGAAAAGCTCTAACGTACAGAAAAGTGAGGCCAAGGATAAAATGGAAAGAAGGTCCTGCTCCTGAATACTGAAGAGTCTAAAAATACGATAAACAACATCTAAAGATGCAGGAACCAACAAAGTATTTTCTATCACTGGTGATTGTGATGAATCACAAAGCTCAAGTTCCTTTTACAAGTATGATTCAAGACCTTCCTTGCTCTAAAGCTTTTTAATTTCTCCTATGAAAATAAGCATATTCCCCAGTTAATTTTGAGAGGTTTTATTCCCTCCTGCTGTGCTCCATGTTTGGATAACAGGGTTCAGAAATATTTTGCCTGTTTCTACATGAAAAGGGAAAAACAACTAAGAGGAGTGAGATGTGTTTACCAAGATCAATGAAAATAAGTACCTGTTTTGGAGGTGCACCTTTACTCTATGCTCATATTTCACATCTTGCACTTAGACCATTCTTAATATACATGTGAGAGCTGCTGGGAGGATTCAAGCCATACGCTCAGATAAAGCTAGAGATGGTTTTGCCTCCTAACTTCGTGACCTTAGTACTCTTTCATTCTTCTTGGTACCTAGCCTTTGTTCAAAAGATGCATCACCTGCTGGTTCCTGCTTCTAGAAGCATGTAGTCTATGCAAATTGGTTTGACACATATCTGGAGGATGGCTAGCAGAGTGCATATGAATCTAAGAAATGTTCAGAACATAAAAAGGCCACATATTTCTCTGTTCCTGTTTTTACCTTGCTTTCCTGATTTTTCATTCTGTCCCTTGGTTCTCCTCCAAAAACAAATCTGGACATTTCTTTAATTTCTGAAATGCTTTGGTTTTAAAGGCTTCTTCCAGCAAGTAGAGTTAACTCCCTATAGTAAATCCTGAAGAAATTCTCTAAGAAAACATGTGGTTGAATTTTTTAGTATCAGATTCTCAGAGTCTTGTGGACTACAAACAGACCACCTAGGCCATGCAAACCAAATCTTACCTGAATTTCAAACCTAGTTTCTAGATAGTTTGAAAATAGCTGTTGAATTCACCCACCATTTTTATTTTGGATCAGCATCACTGTTACGCAGAGATAATAGGAAACACTGACTCTCCATTTGTTTCCCATGATTGTCACATTCTCTGTCCTGTAACCTGGGAGTGATCTGTGCAGCTTTGTCTTGTCTCCTCGTAGTTGCAGCTGTATTATAGGGGTGGAAGATGAGAGTTCGGTTGCTGTCTGTTCTGCACCCTGCTTCCTTCTCAGGCTGTTGAAGGAAGAGAGCAACACTTACGTCTTCGGGCAGTGGTGCCTCTGCCACGATGAAGACCTCTTCTCTACAGGCACCTGGAGCAGCTCAGGGTAGGGATAAAAAGCAGAACAGACTGATGATGTGAGACCTTGGAAGCAGTTCAGTTTGGTTTAGTCACACCAATAGCTGAAAATGCAGCTGATCTGCAAACTGTATCCTGAGTGCCCTACCTTCTGCTGCTGCTCGCCCCCATCCACAGGGATCTGCCCAAGCACTCAAGTTAGTAGGGAACTCCTTTGTCCTCATACCTTGAGCCCAGCCCTCTGTGCGTGTTTGTCTTTGTAGGCTCCCTCTCTCTGCCCCTACTTTCTACATCCTTTTCCCAAGCTGAATATAGCATGACATACTCTCTGCGTCCCTGAATCTTGTTGGCAATCTTGGTATAGAGTATAGCAGCTCTCAGGCTGCTCTAACATCAGCCTGTTAGCTTTGATTTTTAAGGATTCGCACACTATATGTCATACAGCATGGTGCAATTATTCTCTTCCCCTCTGCTTCCTGCAGCTCAGACCCCTGGCTGGCTGGATGCTGGCCAGGGCAATTCTGTGCCTGCTGGTGTCTTCCTCGTTTAAGTACTGTTGTCAGCAGAAGAGCTGTTTGGTGGTAGAGAAATAGTCCCAAAGTATTTACTGTGAGCTTTCCAAATCAGTTCTTTTAATGCTCACTGTGAGTTGATGAGCTTCTTTTTTTATAGGATGGTATGACAGTGCATCATATTGATGTTGGGACACTGAGATGCTTCATTATAAGGAGCTGCATTTGCTGTCTTTCTTGCTGAGTGAATATGTAGTTGGATATCAGTCACAATCCTCAAATTCTCTAATAGCTTTTGCTTTGCCTGAAAATGGATCCTGTGACAGTACTAATTAAAACTTACAGGTTTCAATAATTTAGGTACAGCTTCTGCCTTCAGCTATATGTGTGCTTTTCACAAACAAGTAAGAGCTCTGTGTTTATTTTAGATCCATCTGTCCTCATCTTCCTTTGATTTTTCAGAAAAGCAACTGCCATTGAAATTCAGTGCAAAAAATACAGAAAAGAAAAATATAGAAACCTTCTTTCAAATTCAGCTCTGGATAAGGTCCTGAGTTTTACCCCTCTGATTCTACCAGGGCATTCCTTACTCACAGAGGCTCAGCCCCTACAGTCCTGTCTCAGGAAAGGTTCACGTTTAGACTTTAACACTCCTGAGCTATTTTGAAATCTAAATGCACCTAAAATGGCTCAGGCAGAGTCTCCATTTCAGGATAATCATCCACGCCTTTTGCATTCCTCCTCAGATTGTTTATGCTGAACATTCTCTTGATCTTGCTCGCTGTAGTGCCATCTTCTTCATAAGAAGTAATAAATCAAGCTCGTGGTGTTCTCTCCTTTGCCCCCCACCTTCAGTCCAAGGCCTGTGCAAGAGTGAGCAGACCCAGCTGTGGTGATGGTGCAGGAATGCCTGGAATCTCTCTGATCTGTTTCCAAGGAACAGTTCCCCATGGCATGGCCAGTAAGCAAGAAAACTTTCCTTTGTAACAAAGCTGAAGCCCTTCCTTCACGCATGTTTTTCAATGTTTAGCTTCTAGCTACAATCAAGGAGTTGGGTCCTTTGTACTGTAGAAACTGACAGGTGGTATACGTTGCTAGTTGGCATCCTATGTAGGAAATAGATCATAATGGAAAGGTGGTGGCAGTACCTCATGAATGAGAGCTGTTTTCTTTTACTGGCACAAATTCTGTTATCCACATGCATGCTTTACTCCACTTGATAGGAATTCCCAGTGATGCTCAGGCAGTGCTGTTGATCTCTGAGCGTTCATGAAGGGGGAGTGTGAGGTGAGGAGGAATGGCAGATGATACTCCTTATCCACTGCATTGAAGTCAGAAGGTAATGCTGTGTTATGCTCAAGGAGGGGGAAAAGACTGATTTTTGAATGTTCATCTGTGCTTCTGCTTGAAGTAGAATATTTGAGATACTCAGATGATGGAAAATTCAACTGATATAATCAGAAGAAAATCTAGGTCCAGGTCCTAAGTGTAAAGACGTGATGAAAATTAGTCTTCTACATCTTTCATCATCCCAGATGGGGAGCTACTGAAACCAGTGTTTTTTAAAACCACACTGTCTTTCTAAATATTTAACTATGAGTTAGAAGCTTTTCAGAAACCTGGTTATTGAAACATGTAGAACAGTGACACAAGCATTTTTCTTAGTCCTCCTTTTTATGAAGATGGCACTCCTTTCCAGTTCTTCAAATTTTCTATGATGTCCAGCAATTTGACTTCAAAACAAACTTCCTCAAGTACTTCACTCTCTTTAATACATAAAGCTGTATCACAAGCTTGTTAGGCTAACATTATTGCTTCTGTTTTAAGAGTAAGGAACAGAGTGATTAGGATGATTGGCCAAAGCTGCTGAGAAGGTCTGTGGGAATGCTTCAAACAAGAAGAAATCTAGACGATCAGTTTCAATTTTTTAAGTCTCTAATTGTCTCTGGCTTTAGAAGATTCTAAAAGGTAAAATTTGAAAAAATATTGTTTTATTTGAAAGAAGTGCCAGTGAAATGATGTTACTCCTTTGTTTCAAATTGAAATTTTAATTGCATCTACAAATATAAAACCCCAGGACTATTTCAAGGTTTTCTCTTTTTCCTTGTTAGCTACTGAACAGTCTTTTTGACTAAGAAACAGAGGAAATGAGAGGAAAGGGAAAACTAAGGTTAGGAATTTGGTAGCAGGGATGGGTAACTCCCCATACTTGCTCAGTGGGAAAAATCTAGGGGAAAAGTTTAAAGCTTAGGAAATTAAATACCTTTTCTTATTCAATTCACACTCTTCTGATAATGAAAGGAAGTTTGAAAGTTTTTTCTGGTGTTTTTCTTTTGTTTATTTATTTGGTTTTTATTTTAATATTAAACTTTCTTTTCCTCAAAGGAAAGTTAATTTACAAAAAGCAGCAAAAAGGCAGTTAAATTCCCTCTTTCTAAAACAAACAAACAAACAAAATATAATTTTAAAGAAAATATTTTCTAAAAATAATTACACTGAATAATATTAGATTTTCAGGCAAAATAAGAGGTTTTTTTTAATCAAATTTTTTTTCTTTAAGCTGAAGTCTGAGGCATCTGTCAAAATTAAGTCAGAAAATTTGATTTTAAAGTTATCACTTTTTGTTTCAGAGAATTAAAATTTTCACGAAGCATTGCTATCAATATTTTGTGCAATATTAGGTAGATATATTGTTGGGGTTTAACTTTGGTGAATAAATGTTCACACAATGAAAGAATGGTACATAAAAAAGTTTAATTAAAAAGCTTTCATTTAGCTGCATTAAAAGTATCATATCCATGAATTTATTTTTGTAGTGGATCTTTGAAATCAAGCATTTTTTAGGGGAGTGAGTGACCAGAGAGTTCTATGTAGGGAATCAGTCGCGAGTCTTTACACTGCATCCACAAACGTACCTGCTACATTTGTGAGCCATAGTGGGTTTTTCTTACCTAAGCTCACCAGAGGAAATAGTAAATTAAATAAATTATTCAAATTTGGGGCAATATTGGCCACAAACAATCTAGATTGAACACAGTGAAGAATATACTTGTATTTGTGCTGAATTCGGTAAATCAGTGCAAATTTAAGAAATGCAAAATAATTAAAGTAAAAATATTTTATTATTTTCAAAACAGACTGTATGTATTTTGATATATAAAATTATAGGAAATATTTCATCCACCTTGAAATAATTTTTCAGCTTTTAATTTTGCTGGAGGGAAAAGAAAAAAAGTTGTTTCTCATCAACCTGACAAAAAATGTTTTCACCTAATGCCTAAGCAAAAAAAACACAACCCCACAACCAAACCAAAACAGTAACCATTTGTTTAGCTCTAAGAAGTCTGTTTGCCATACATTAGAAGAAATCTAAATTAGGATACAAGATCCACAATGTAACCTCACTGTCCCCTGATACCTTTCTTCTCCAATCTTGTTGAGATTTCCATGTATACCCATCCATGCTTTCTGCTTTCCTATGTAACTCTGCATAGTTATACCTGTAATGTGCAGGGCAGCCTGTGGTAGGGGATCTAATGGCATTTAAACAAGTTTTTCACCATGTCACATCCTCGCTGTCTTCACTTGTTGCCTGTTGAGGCCAGTCAGAATTTCATGGTAATGATGGAGAACATCTTGCAGTAAAATTGACTGCTGTTCAACAGCACAAACCACATGAGTTGGATGAAACGCTGTCTCGTATTGATGGAAGTGGAAGGGCTATTGCACACCCATAAAAAAATTGGGTTCTATTCAAGAGGAAGCAATGGTGGAACCTACACATTAAGAGGCAATTAAAGACAGTGTCATTATAAGCAATCTTCTTGTTGGATAGTTGACACAGCTCTGTGACTGTGACTTATCCCCTCAAGTTATGTTGAAAATCTGATTTTTCTGCTGCCAAAGGATAAAATGCCCTGTAATTTAGTCCATTGTATCTTATGTCTCAAGTGCCAGCACCTGGCTGCCACCTCTTCTGTGATATTTGGAGTTCTGTGGATATGGACTGTTTCAAATTCAAAAGCATGCCCCTCTCAGTGACTGATAAAATAGCTCCCTGGGCTAGGTAATCTAAGTACTCTTCTAGCTTTAAGGGTTTCATTTTACACACTTTTAAAAATAATGTTAAATAAGAATTAATTAAAATGAGCTCACAATCACTTCCTGGAATCGGTGTGCTCATGCCACTGAAGTAGTGGAACGCACAGCTTTGTGTCTGGTCATGCCTTTACATAGCTATCTGAGCCCACCTTCTCTCAGTTTGCTGAAAACAAATCTTGAGATGGGTAATGTAGAAGCCACATGTTCCCTTGTCATAAATTTTGATTTAATTTTGTCCATCTTAATTTACGTCTTTATTGGAAAAGATATCTAGGAGCTTGCTTGCATGGAGCTTCCAGACAGGAGAAGAAAACCAGGTTCAGGTTCAGTCTCTGACTGCTAAGAACAATGTACTTAAACTGTGTCTCTCATGCAAATGTGACTGCTTATAATCACAAGAATTACTGCTAATTTGAAATACACTTTTTAGTTCAGTGAGGAAGTTCCACTGTTTCTGCTAGGAGGAAGGAAAATGGTTCATCAGGAAACAGAAAAATAGGGAAGGGTATGGAATAACAGCCCTTTCAAGAGTCCAAAAATAAACATTTCTGTTCACTGTGCTCTCAATAGGCATGTGCTCACACAAACTAACACTCCTTTGGGAGAGTTTAGCAAATGAGGACATTTTTGTGGCAAGCTTATATTTTTTTGGCCTGGCTTCTGCTTTGGCACCTGCTTGACCAGGCAATTTAAGCTCCTGTTTGAAAACCAGGGTTTGTCTGTTAACTATATTAGAAATTGGAATCTCAGCAGGAATTTGTGATCCCAGCCACTTGTAAACAGCCTTTGTCGTTTCATGTCCTCTTACCCGGTATAGAATTTAAGATGTACAGAAGCATCCTAAGCAATAACTGGTGCCATTTCACTGACTTTTCCATCACCACAAGTAATAATAAAAGCAGTGAAATGAAAGCTGTAACAAGCTGCTGCTTTGGCGTGATAGCTTGGAAGTACTTTACCCATAGTTAGTATGCACCTGGGGCACTCTCAGATAAACACCCCAAGCAGGGACCAGAATAAAAATATGCCAAATGCATATCTGAAATCACCACTAAAATGTCCTTTACATTTATAGGATCATCGCTACACTATATGTGTGTTCGCCATGTCTGGACTATGTTGGATGTTGGTTATATTGCTATGAATTTCATCTTTCTGAGGGATTAAAAAAAACCCAAACAAACCAACAAAAACAACAACAAAAAAAACCACTGGGTAGGGTAATGAAGAGGACGGATAAATTTTTATAGATGAACAGGTAATGGCTGAAATCAGTGCCTGGAATCTGGATCTCATATTTCCTTTACGTTTTACTCTTCAGTTGCTTTGTAAGAATTAGGAGCGGTTTCTGAAGAACTTAAGGAGAGCAGGGTTTGATTTCCTACTCTGAATCAAGTTCTATTGGTTCCTCACATCTAAAACTTTTACCTGGGAGTGGCCTTCATTTGAGGCGTCAGAGGAACATAAAAAAACCAAACTCAAGCCCAACATTAAAAGAATGCAGTGATCTTTCTGGGGTGAAGAATAAGACTCCCATTCCCACAGAAGTGCATTTTGGACACAGATAATAGCTTGCATTGTTCCAGTTATTCATAAAGTTATCCAAATCTACTGCATATCTTTTAGCCTCCTCTCGTGATCAGTTTCCTTCTCAAGTTTAGTATAGAAGGAATAAAAGAAAATCCTTGAAAGTTTCTTTTAAATTTACTGAATTTTAATTTTAAAATGATGTTAGGAGTTGTATAATTCTTTCTTATTTTTCTCATGTCTGCAGAAGGTACTGCCTGTCTTTGCATCCTCTACTTCAAAATACAGTAAGTTGAATTATAGATCTGGATCTGTTTGGGTCAGAGCTATGGATTTGGATTAATAGGCTTACTTCCTTGAACACTTTGTTCCATGCTTCTGTTTTCAGTGCCCTTTCTGACTGTACTGTTGAACTGGTTTGTCTACCTTAAATTATTTTTAAATCTCTGTATTTCATTTTATAGTTCTAATTGAGATACCAAATAGGTTATTTAATGTCCAGAGACATTTAAGCTCTTACAGATCTTTATTAGCATTTGGTGTAAGACAGACGACTTAGAATAAATAAACTTTAGCTGGAACCAAAGTGTAGCGTAGTCTTTCAAAGTTTGGTAGTCTCTTGTTTCACCTTGCTTTTTTCCTTCCTGGAAGGTCAGGTTACTGTGTTAAGTGCAAATTTCAATATAGTGTTTTTGTAGTAACGGTTTTCAAGCTGTTACATTTTCCATATTGTACTTTGCTTAGTGATTTGCTTGTGCCCTATAATCAATCAGAATGACTCATATATGTTGTATTGAGTATAGACTTGACTATGGCAAAACTGTTATTCTGAGTCCTTCTCCAAAAGTATATTTTCAGGCTTCTGCAAGTTATTTAATGAACCAAACAGAAGTGACTACCTGACTTACAGGATCTCCTCAGCAAGCATTCAAAGCCAACCTAAGGTCTACATATCACACCCACCTCCTGTAAAAAAGCTCACATGAGAGCTGGAAGTACAAGGGCTCAAGCTTTATGCTAGGCTTCTACACAAGGAATTCATCTCTCCTTCCCACTCAAAAGAAAACTTGTGTTAGCACTTCCAGTAGCCTGTTTAATGACATTACTCCATATGAGTTAATTTTAAAAAATGTTTGTCTGAGGAGAGATGTGTTAAGCACTTTATCATGTGAATTACTTTTTCCCCACCCTGCAAAATCACCACCAGTCTTTTGAGAATATAAGAATACCATTTATATAAGCTTTTGTCCATTCATAAAATCTGATAATGGAAGTCTTAACTAATATTTTAATATACAAATAAAGGGCCAATTTGACCTCATTCTTTTAACCATAACCAAAAAATGCATGTTCACTTTCATGATGTAATTATTTCTAAGCCAAAATAATTTAGTATCTCTAAGGATAAAAAGACTTTTTCAAATAAGAATATTTTTGATAGATACCATTTTATTTTTTTTTTTTCCCTCAGACATCTCTCTCAAAATATTTTGGCTGTTAGTAATTCCCAGGACCACAAATCACTTCCAAAACTCAGCCAAATAATTTAGCGCTTACATACCACAATGTCTTAGCCCATCAGGGTTGAATGCCCTTAGCAAATATTACAGCTTTGCTGCACTGAAAAAAATTGGGAAGTCGAAAACCAACAAGGTTGAAAACCGCTGGATCCCAGATGAAGGAAAATAATGTTCCTGTTAGCATTTTCAGGGACCATAACAGTTGAGTAGAATTTCAGGTCATAGAAGTGTCTCTTTGGTGACCATAAAATGAAGTAGGACGTGTATTTGTAAGATTTTGTATGCATCTCCTCAGGTAGTGCTTTTCAGCTGAAAAAATGGGACAAAAAAAAAATAATCTGAGTTCACTGTCTACACTGTGACAGATAAAATAAGTGAACCATACCTCACAATTAGGTGATGAGCTCCAGGTTTCCCATGTGGTATGACTAAGTCCATGCAGGTATCACAGTGCTCAGGCATAAGACCCTCTTTTCATAGCTCTACACCTTTTCATGTTCCATATCCAATCCAGAATTATTGCCATTATTCAACTATTTTTTTTCAGTACTATTTGTTTATTTTTAATTATCCATGACAGCCAAAATGAAGGTGGCTCTATGCTATCATTTTGATACAGAGAAGCAGTGCAGTCCTGAAATGAGTCCTCTGATTGTCCCCACTTACCTCATCTTGGCATGTTTTTCTTGTGTGCTGTTGATTCATGTTAAATAGGTTTTTCTCAGAAGAAATTCAACAAAAAGCTCTGATCTGGGCGTATATCCAGAGAGCTTAAAATCCTAATGGGAGCATGGTGATCTGAACCAAGGATCAATCTGTAGAGCTCTTTATACCACATACATACTGGGGATGTTTTGATCCAGGAGAACAGATTAAATTTAATCTGAAGTAATAGTGGAACTTCATAGAGTGGAGATATAGGGGCCTGAGTATCAACTGCTCTGACCTACTGATCCTCTTCTGTTGTGTTACAAAACATCCTCATGTAGACATAGTCAAAGAAAGCAGTGTTTGAACCAGTGGGTTTTCAGTTTTGTTGTAAAACCATCACCTGCCATTCTCTTTTTAATTCTTCTTTCTGCCTCAACCTGATGGGATATTGTACAGCATTCCAGAGCCACACTTAATAGCTGAAAATAGGGTATGCCACAGCAGATCAAAATGGGAAATATTGTCACAGAACAATAGTATTTTATGCTTTCAGCTCTGCAGGCAAAGAACAGATACTAGCGGCCACTATGAAATAAAATTAAATGACATATAAAATGCTAACCTGTCTTCCTAGTGGGAGTGCTCATTGGTAACAGGTAATTGCTAGTACTGCTGCTCTGGAAGGTCGTTCAGGATTGAAACACAGATGCTCCCATCTTGTCCTTGGTGTAAGTACAGTTACAGCATGAAGAAAAGGCAGCCTCGTTTAATGGGAGCCTGCTGCTACTGAAGACCCACTAAAGGAAATTCAAGATAATATGCTTCTGAGTGTTCTGCTACTATGAAAAGAAGATTAAAGGATAAGTGGCTTATACTGTTACATTGACTAGAGCCTACAAAACAAAGTGTCAGAATTTTTTTCTGTGGCAGTTTTGATATGCTGTTTATCAGTAGTGTATGGCTTCCATTTGAGAATTACAGTATTAAAGAATAGATGGGAAAATGTATTTTCCCTGTAGGGAGGAATGTGTTCTAGTGCAAGAAGTGGGAGAAATGCAGAAATCAGTATTCTAACTAACTTGCTCTATGACTTCAGGTAAGTCAGACTTTCCAGAATTTTCAAACAAAAGAGCCTGAAATTAGGTAGTTGCAATATTGAAGCTTGGCTAACTAAATGAGAGAAATGAAGAAGGGTCAGAGCTTTGCTCATAGACAGAACATTCCTTCAGCTGTGGGGAATCTACACCACTGTGGAACTTGTTGCATTCAGAAAAAAACTGTGGGTTTATGCTGTTGTCTGCTGAGCGAGGCCTTTTGAATCAGCTGTTGGAAAATTCTATTATAAAAATGCAGCAAGTTTCCCATGTAAGACAGATGTGAAGAAATACTGGCTTCCTAAATCACGTAAGGAAAACTCTAATCCAGTTCTGTCCCCTAAAATTAATAAGGCTCTTATCAACCAGAGAGTTGAGGCACACCTAATTACCCCAAATCACTGATTATTTACTACATAAGTAAGGGGCAGCATACACAAATGACCTGTGAATGATATTTCTAAAATGCAATTTTTGATGTGCAACATCAAACTTCCTCTTGTTAGGATACAGGCATGTAATTCCGGTTTCTGTCAGCCTAGTTCTGCTCTGCTGGAATTCGCTTATAAATCCCTCAATGTTTTCCTTCAGGGCCAAGGTAGATACTTTCTGCTAAAACCCATACATGGACTCTTGAGATCTCTCTCTTTGAGATCCAAACATGTTTTTATTCTCCTCCCAAAGATCTGAGTATACTCTTCCTGTCTCCCTTTCTGTCACCAGGAATATAAACATAGATCTAATTCTTAAAAGGCACATGAACTCTCTTCTTTTCCCCTTTGTTATGGATATACTCAATGCTAAGTATAGTCTGGTGAGAACAGACCTAAAGCTTCAAGCAAAATTCTTATGGAAGCTACAGGTTTGTGTCTCTGTGCACAGCAGTGCTCCGACAAAATGGAAAGTGGCACTTCCAGAGTGTGTTCATGTAATACAGTGAACTGGAACATTCTTTCTACCTAGAGTTTTTGACTCATTTTTCCCTTCCTGTTCTGATGAGTCCTTAAGTCATCTTAAGTTTCTGACTGGGCCAATGTGCTGCAGGCTAATCAGAAGTTTAATCTCTAGGTTAAGGACAGCATATAATTAAATACTCATGCAATGTCAAAATACTGACAGTTACAAAATGGTCCAGCCAGTAGCTTGTTGGAGAGCAAGCAATGAGCAAAATTACTTCAATATGTAGAAGAAATTTAGATGCCCTGAGGGAATGCTAATTCAGAGAGGTAGTAATAGGGATTACTACTTGATTTATAATGTGGCTTGAAAGGAATCAACAAGACCAGACCTGCTGCCTGTGTGTGCACTTAGCCGTACAGTCACAATTCAGAAAGGAAGACATTAACTGTCTATCTTGCCTTAATGCTGCCGCCTTCTCCTCTGACCTCTTCAGCTCAAAGTCCAATTGGATTCTTTCCTGTCTCTAATCAAACAACTTCTCTGTGACTTCATCTGTCCCTCCTGTTTCTACCTTGTACCTTATTTTGCTTCACCTGAGAACTTCGTTAATAATTTGGAGCTGTTGCCCCAGGTGCTACCATCTCCTGTCTGATAACACTATACCTCACTTCTGTCTGTATTCTTCCTTTTCTGTTCTGTAGAAACTGCAGTCATTAAGGTCTGGAAAAATTTGTAGACAAATCTCCTGTCCTCTTTGCCACCCTGAAATTTTTTGCTTGGATGTATCATTCATATATAAGTTTTTCTCTGGTTTCCTTTCCATTCCTTCCTTGGCATCTTTCAGGCCCACTTAACCTCCAATTTGGAAAAGGAAATTGTGTTTTGGCATGTCAGCCTGGAAATACTGCTGACCCCTCGTTTCATTTCAGCTGTATGACATGCTCCATGCTCAGCTTTCTGCTTTTTTTTTGCTTTGCAATGTTTCTTCTGCCACATTTTATGGAAAAGTCAGAAGATAGAAGGATAATCTGTGAGTCATTTGTGCAATGATGACTTGCAGATTTCCTTCTTTCCTTCCTAATTTTTTTCCATCCCGTCAATCTGTTTCTTCTTTAAAAGGGGGAGAATTCATTTGTAAAGTACATTGAATGCCACAGCTCTTATTGCAAAGCATTTTAAAAATATTATCAATACTTAGAGCAGAATTTCTCAACTTTCATCTACAGGGCATATCTAAAGGATTTTTTCTTTTTGTCAGAAAACATAATCTTATCATGGAGATTTTAGAGCCCTATTCATGACAGCTCAGACAGGGAGATTATATACCCTTTGAACTCTGGTTCTCTTAATTAGAAACCAAGTGGAACTTTTTTGCTTGTGTGATTCTGCTTTCTGTTCTCCCCCGCATACACACCTTTTTTATCTTACATTGGACCATGGAGATACTGTAATCTGATGATTTAGGATACTGAAAATTATTAGATTTGTTATTTGGGACCTGGGATGTTTTATTGTGTAGGTAGGTGGATGAGTGGAGAGGTGTAATTTAGTGTAGCTCTGGATACCCTTCTGCTGAAATGACTAAGTATTCTGGAAGTCATTTTAAGTTTCTGACTGGGCTACACAGTTGCCTCGCTGTATATATTTGTCAGTGACTGTCTAGGTAGAGAAGAGAAACTCACAAAAGAGAAATGGGAGATAATATGGTATAGTTTTATTTTAATATATTTGCTCATAGTTTTTATTTGATTATATCTTTTGAGTTATTTTGATCTGCCCATGAATTAGTTACTGCCATACATTCTAATAAGCAGAATTTGTGTCACTGTTCAACAGTCATTATTTGACTATAAGGCTTAACATTTTCAGTTTTTCCTCTTTGACATTTTTAGGGTAAATACATTCTTGCAATGGCTTGGGTTATTATGTAGTCAACGCTGCTGTCAGGTAGAGCTACCCAAGCAGCTCATCCATGGCCCACAACCCAGCTTTGTGACTGTGTCATGTTCTGATTTCAACCATTTCTGTTGTTGCAGATATATGCACTGCCTCTACCATATGTGATCTGCAAAAGCCTTTTCTGTTCCTTTTAGAGTTTCTCGCATAGTCTGCCTAATGCATTTCACTTCTGACCTGTGTAATAGCTTTGCTATTTGAATCACAAGCCTTACTTGAAGAGATGTTGTCACTGCTGTTGACTCCTGCCAAACCCGATAATAGTTCACAGCCATAGAGTGCATCCCAAACCACACTTTCCTAGCAGAGCAGTTCCTGTCATGAGCATGGATTTGAGGCCATCTCTAAAACACTGAGTTTGTTAATAAATGGAGACTAAGATCAGACCATCCCAGTCTCTTTCCCTTTCAGAAAACTCTCTCTTTTGGTCTTGTGATATTTAAGCAGACAACAAATAGAAATACTTTCTGTCCTAATTAATGTTTTTAAACATTGAGAAGGAGTTATAATCTTATTCTAGTTTCCTGCTTGTAACGGTTTTATGCTACACAACTTCTGAGTCTTCTTAAGGAATGCAGGAACAGACCTATGAACCCACAAATAATTGAAAATTGTAATTAAAAAAAAAGTCAAGAAATTAATATAGTTATTAAAATAACAGGGATTATTTGCAGATAATCTCAGAATTTAATATGTGAAGGATCCTGGGTTCAATAAGGTAAAAAATTGAAAGATCTTAAAAACATGGATTGTGAGTTAAACACTGTGTTAGATGATTGATCGACTGACATTGTATCATTCTTCAAGAGAATACTGGAGCTTTCACAATTCATAGAGCATAAATCTGAAACACTGCATGAGTCTTTAATATTTCTTTAAGAAAGCAAGCTATGAATAATAAAGGACACATTCAACCTCCTATTTTGATTCATTTCTGAAATATAATATATTTTATTAAATTCCATAATACATGTTGCTGTTGGAGTGAGTTACTTTTTTATTTTATCATTTTTTAACAGTCTAGGAGTATTAGTCACTATCATAAAAATGAAATGTGTAACTTCTAACTAAAGAAGCTTAGCATGTTTATGTAGCTAGCAACACATGTTTGCATGGAAAAAGTTGCTGAAAGCTGACCCCGTACTGGGAGAATTGCTAATCTCCAAACAGAATCCTAAACAACTTAAAATAAACATTTTACTGCATGCATTTTTAAGGTAATCTCACACGTTTTGAGACAGTATTTCACTCCACATTGGCAATGTGAATGGGCTTGTGCCTCCAAAATGTTGTTTTCTTTTTTTTTCCCCAAGGAATCTTCTTGTCCCTACACCATGATACATTTACCCCGTTTAGTATTTTCTCAAATGGAACATGTCAACTCCAGCCTTGCTTTTTAGGTTTATTTGATGATTTTTTAATTGATTATTCAACAAAGACATCTTGTCAGATGTCATTTACTTGTTTTTAGTACAGTGTCAAAAGGATTCCCTCATTTAGAATTTCTATATTACCATAACCAATTTATAACTATATCATTATAATATACACTTAAGTGGGCTATATGGATATATATACAGGCACACACTTTCAGAAGTAGTCAGTTGCACCTCTTATCTCTTTTGTGTCAGAGCTACTAGTATGGTCTGCAGACCCACAAGATTGTTAGAAAATATGCCCGTTATGATTGTTATAAAATATGCCCATTATTGCTGCAATAGCCAACTTGGGAATATCTCTCCACTTCAGTCACTTGGGTGCAGACAAATAAACAGAGCAAGATGAGGGCCAGATTTGATACAGGTAGGTGCCCCTCAAGCAGTAACCAGACTTCAGTGATATATTTCCTACGGAGAGAAGAGAATCAAAACCCAAGTGTGAGCAAGCCAGCAGCAGTGAGAAAGCTCTAGCTTAGAAACAAAACAAAGCACTTGTTTGTTGACTTCGGTAATATGATTATCCCGAAGTCATGCTGATGTGCAAGTCATCATTATGTCTTTGGGAAAAATGTGTTTCAGTTCATCTGCAAGGATAATCTGATTATTGTGAAAGTTTTTTCTAGCCTCACAGTACTGAGTGGAATCCTGGCTTTGACTGAAATTGGTGACAGAACTACTGAGTTCAACACAGCCATGGCTTCTTCATCTGAATGTACTGTCTTTATATACATTAACTATTCTAAACCCAATAATGATTCCCTATGTTCCGAGGGTGGGATAGCTCAATTTATCATCTTTGAATATTTGAGCAGTTTCAGATGAAGGGTACTTTCTACATGTGAAATATTATTCTTAATATTTAAGTGCACATTTTAAAAACATATCTCATTTCTTTTTGTATTTGCCTAAATGAATGTGATGATAAAGTTTCCTTACAGCTGTAGTGAGCCTTCACTTATCACATCTTCTCGTAGCATTCTGCTGCAGAAATTGGCTGTTCATGGCTTGGACAGGTATACTCTTGGCTGGATAGAAAACTAGCTGTATGGCCAGGCCAAAAGAGTTGTGGTGAATGAAATTAAAATCCAGTTGGTGGCCGGCCACAAGTGGTGTTTCCCAGGGCCCAATATTGGACCAGTTCAGTTTAATATCTTTAGCAATGATTTGGATGAGGGGATTGAATGCACCCTCAGGAATTTTGGAGGTGATGCCAAGTTGGCAGGGAGTGTTGATCTGCTGCAGAGTAGGAAAGCTCTGCAGGGGGATATGGATAGGCCGGATCAATGGGCTGAGGCCACTTGTATGAAGTTCAACAAGGCAAAGTGTCAGGTCCTGCACTTGGGTCACAACAACCCCCTGCAACACTCCAGGTCTGGGGAACAGTGGCTGGGAAACTGCCCAGTAGAAAAGGACCTGGGGATGCTGATTGATGGCCACTGAACATAAGCCAACTTGTGCCCAGGTGGCCAATAAGGCCAACAGCATCCTGGGTTGTATCAGAAATAGCATAGCCAGCAGGGCCAGGGCAGTGATTGTTCCCCTGTACTTGGCACTGGTGAGGCTGCACTTTGAACACTATGTTCAGTTTTGGACCCCTCACTGCAAAAAAGACATTGAGGTGCTGGAATGTGTCTAAAGAAGGGCAATGGAGCTGGTGAAGGGTCTAGAGAACAGGTCTTATGAGAAGCAGCTGAGGGAACTGGGGTTGTTTAGCCTGAGAAGAGGAGGCTCAGGAGGAACCTTATAACTCTCTAAAATTCCATGAAAGAAGCATATAGTAAGGTGGGTGTTTTTCAACCCAAGTGATTCTGTGATTCCTCTCCACTTGTTTTCATATTTTTGTGAACTGTATCTTTATTTGAAGAAACTCTGTTCTGTGGTGTGTTGGGAAGTGTCTTGTGAAGTTATGAACCCAGGCGAAACCTCTGGATGTTACTGTACTATAATTGGCAAAACCGTGTTTTAAGAAATGTTTATTTGGTCCCATACTAACAAGGTTAATACTCATGTTACATTTTTGGCACAATATTTCTATGAAACAAGATAGAAAATATTTTTAGCTCTGTAGCATAAATAAAGAAATTGAGTCAGAGAAATAAAACTATGGCTGGTGACGGGGTAGTACTTGGTGATGGAGCTGCATTATCAAATCCTGTTCCTGCTTCCAGGTTTATGCTGATTTCCCTGGGCAGGCTGCAATAGGAGCTGTACCACTAGGGTTTTCCTTATAAATGAGAAGCACTCAGTTGATAATAATACTCTACTGGCTTGATGGTCTGCATCTGGATATTAAGCTAATTAAATTTGCCTGTCCAGCATTCAGGTTACAGTGGGTCTGGAGTTTGCTCCATGGTTTATCACCTCTCTTAATGTTAGCACATTAAGACTGTCTTTAGATTTCTCACACTTTAATTGTATTCAAAGAGAGCTGTTTATATGAAGCCCCAAAATGGATTTGTTTTCCAGTGCTTCTCCTTTGTTGCATATTAACATTTAATTAGCAAAAAAATCTTATTACCCCAGCACTGAAGGTGAGAGTAGCTAAGGGACCTGCAAAATATAAAATTAGATGCACAGTCAACCTTTAATCTGGTCATAATGCTGTTACCTAAATAAATATTATAGCTCCTATGATAAGCTATGATTTGATTGATTTTGAAATGTTTATACCCAGGGTGTCTGGCACAACTTGTTTTTGTGAGAACGTTAAAGTCAGAATGTCTGAACTAAAGAGACAGCTACTCCTAACAAGCTTTATTTGGGGTTTTCTTCAGTTCAGAAGTGGCTGGTCTGTAATGTCCTCCCTTTAGAATGGGAACTGAGCTGGAATCCAAGTTGAACTTAAACCAAGAAAAACAATTCTCTAAGCATACTTTAGTCACGTAAATGTTCTCATGGCTCTGGGGGCCATCTTTCAGCAGAATCTGTTTTTGAAGGAATAGCAGGCTTTTCCCCTGTAGTACTGGAAATTGTGGGTACATAACTAAAAGGCACATGCAACACAAAAATATATAGGAAAATATATTCTTTTGTTCAGTTTTTGTTTTGGGGTTAGAGGTGTGAAGCCAAAGATCAGATGGAAGTTTTCACAATGGGATACATAAGGAATGACAAATGAAAGGGCTCCTGGTATGCCTGTCCTTCTGTGGCTTCAAGGAGAGCTTTGCTATTTATTACAACTATTACCACAACAGTTAAAAAGGCTTTTGGTAACATGCCCTCTGCAAAATGTCTCAACTATGTTTTCCACTTAGTTTTTGTTGCTAAGTTCTGTTTCTATACGACATCTTTGTGTTTTGTTTTGTGTTATGATGTCTCAGCAGCAATATTTCATCATGGACAGTTATTTTGATACTCATATTAATATTGCAATAGGCATTTCACACAACCCTCTATTTTAAATTTGGGCCTGCTATTAAAAGTCGTGATTTGAGAACACATAGGAAGGTTGCTGGGATGTTATGTGATAAGGCAAATATCTGAATTTTCCTGACAGCATATAGAATGTTTGATCCAGCTTAGGAAAGAGTAAAAATTGAGATAATAACTAAAATTTCTATTATGCTTGCCCGTACAGCTTCCAATTTAGAAGCTATCTTTGTTATTCTGGTTTGAACTTGGAAGCTAAAATAGTTTGAAAATCACACAAGTGATTTGTTTTGTAGTTTAAGAACAGGATATCTCGAGAGGATTAGGTTTTGTGGCAGTTTCAAGAGCAGTTAATAAATGAAAGAAGATTTCTTTGGTTTGTAGTAATATTTATTGCAACAATTTATACAAACATTAACAAAAAAAATTGTCTTCTGAAAAACTTACGTTTTCTTTCAGAAAAATTTTACCATTCTACATTTTTTCTTGGACAAAAAAGCAAACAAAATATTTAATTTCAAGTCTGTTTAATCTGAAACAAAGGATTTCATTGTGTTGAACTGATTAGGAACATCTTCCCTTTCGGTTTACTTGCTGTTAATTTCCTGAGCTGGTTCAGTGAGTGCCTCACAAGAGAGGTAGTTGAGGTACCTGCTGCTTCCCTCCTCCTGCAGGGACTAGCCGTGGTCTGCAACTCACAGCCTGTTCTTGGGTTGTACACTGAGTGTTCATCATGGGAGACACAGTCCTTAGAGTATGGCCTGTCGTGTGTGCCTGACATGAAACACCAGAACACATCTAAGAAGCAATATGACAGGTAGTTGCAAGAGTTTACACTGAACTTGAAGAAAGAGTTTTCTTTTCAATGGATGGTGTAAAACAAATAGTTTTACAATTCCAAACATTTCTTAACATCTTTTAATCCATTTGGAACAATTGCTGGCAATATTTAGTTATTAAAGCCTTATCCTTCAGCATGTTTCACATACTAAATGTGCCCTGAAAGGTGGTTCTTGGTTGTCATTTTGGGTGGAGAAGTATGAAAAAATAAATGCAGAAGAACCATATTCACTGGTATGAAATCTTGTAACACAGTCTGGAACACCTATTAGAAGACTATAAATATAATTCAGATTCCTTTGACCAGCATGCCTTGGCAGGTAGGCTGCTTCTGAAGCACACAATTGCTGTTAGTGTATTGATTTTTGTGGTTAGTTCAATGACTAGCTACTCTTGGGACTTTTCTCTTTCCTCGGATATTTGCCAACGTTATTTTTATTGTGTATTAATTAAGTTTTCCCATTTATTCAGCTCTGCTTCTGGAACAGATCTAAAGCTCTTCCACTAGGCAACAAAAAGAAAGCTGATTCCCTGAGAATATATTTTTCCTCCACATTTTAAAAGTTGTTAGTTCTTGCCCAAAGTTAAGACTGCTGACCAAATACCAGAAATGCATTCAAGATTTGCTAAGGGGAAAAACCACTAGATATTCAAGTAGGAAAACACTTAGCATGGCTTGCCATACATTTGCCTGCTGTGTGCATTAACAACTATGAAAAGCTCACTGTTCATGACCCGAGTAACTCCATGTTTTCCATCTGTCATGCCATAGCGCAACTGGTATTAGTCATAGAAGATGTCCTGTGGTCCTCTTTAAAAAGGCCAAACTCACCTGCTGCAAGGACAGATGGGATTAGCAGGTTGCCTTATTTGGACACAGGGAGACAGATTTACAAAGAATATTTGACAGCTTCCAGCTGATCCCAACACCAGCCAGTTCAGGTACAACTATGCATAGCCTTCATGGTAAAACATCAGTGGAGACAAATAGAATGGCTCCTTTTCTACACTATATGAACAACTTAAATGCTTTCTGCCTACTGTAGTATTCTTTGGTTATATATATGTCAAATTTCCTTATCCTCAGTCTTGTATGCTTTTCACTGTTGTATTTCAGTTTGTGCTGCCTGGGTTAGCCATCCTGATTCCTGCTAGAACAAAGTCTGTTCTGTACGTTTGCCTTTTTTATTCTTTTTTCCTGGTTTAGTGAAGTGTGGACAGTGATTCTGTGCATATCATTTTAAATTTCCAGTTCTCTTACATGAGCTGTTGTTGAACAGTTTGCATCATCATGGTGACCTGATTTCACCCTCAGTGGACTAATCTTATTTGCAAAACTAGAATTTGGGGACTGTATTCCTTTCCAAATAGGTAATTTGGAAAACAAGAACTTTTTCTGCTCCCTAAGTATTTAGGAAAAGGGGAACCAAGTGAGAAACTCCATAATCCACAGTCAAAAAGAAATTCTTTTGGTGCTTGTATATGTTATGTAAAGATCAGATTTAATTTAGGTGTTTGGAATGAGATCATCCTTCAGGGTAGTTTAGAAACAATGTCTTCTTCGATGTTACAGCTCTCCAAATGATCAAGTTGAGCAGAAACACCTGAAAGTAGACCCCAGCTTTTCACTTTTCAGTTACTTTAACTGAGCAAAAGAAGTTGAATTACTAGGCCTCCTTCAGAGTGAGGCAATTTAAATGCATGTTAAAATAAATGAAGTAGACAGCAAGGTGGAGATATTCAAAGCAAAGAGATTTGGAGTCCCAGAGTAGCTGGCTTTGAAGGCCCTACCCTAAAAGTTGTCAAAACCAACCAAACAAAACCAAAGAACAAACAACAAAGGGAAAGGAAAATAGTTGTGTGAGAACCTGGGAAGACCTCGTCCTTCAGGCTTCACCTTCATATTCCCAGCTTTCTTAACAGATTTTTTTTTTTCCATTCAGATCAGTGCTGCAGCAGGACAGTTGGTGTTGGAGGTGAAGCAGGATCCAGCAAGTCTCCTTCTGTCCCCTCCTCCTTTGGGGCCTCTTCTGGCTCATTCTCTCCCCCCTTGCTGTTTCCTAGCTGAGACCTGAGCTGTTGCATCGCAGGAGCTCCCTCACTTTTCTATTACTAATTTGTATGCGGAGTCCTAATTACAATTTACCAAAATGTTTTTCCATTTTCTATCTATCATGTTCTAAGTCTATAAAAGAGTGGGTGAGAAGACTTGTCAGTAAGTCACACCTCTTCCATTTCTTAAGCTATATTTTTAGTTGACTGACTCAGATGGACTTTTGCTGTCAGAACTTCAAAAAAGCCTTACCCAGTTTGTGTATCTCTTTCCATGATCAGTCATTTTGAATTCAGGATTTGAGTTCATGAGGGGATGTATCTGTATCCTCAACTTACTGATTAATTTCAATTTACGTGTTGTTTCAGTCTCCTGAAGACTGAGGGTAGATTTCATGAAGCTGTGACTATGACATATTGCAACTTCACCAGTTGCTTCTTCCGACAGTTTCAGTAGTAAGAATTTACAGTATGTGACCTGGTTGCTTTTGATATGTAACCTAAAATTTAGCTCTAATTATATTGCATGTACTGATACGTCTGTGGTCCCTGCAATGACAGTGAACTTCGTTGATCAGATGATTTTATCTAGGGAGCTAAAAAGTTGAATATGTGATAAGATATGGACGAGAGATCAGTTGCAGCTCTTGTTTGATTGCTTTCATCATTTCTCCATGTCTAGCACTTTTTACAATGCTGCTGGGTTTTCATTTAAAAATGTATTATGTGGCATTCTTCAATAATGCTCTATGTTACTGACAAACATCTGTAAATTATTTTCTTCAGTAATTATACTAAAAATACTTGCCTGCTTGGATATACCCACAGCCTCCCATGCATCCTTACGCCCACCTGCATACAGCAAACACACCTGCGTAAGCACGCACAGGATTCTTTTTGTGGGATATTAAAGTGCTAGAAAGTCTTTCTTATCTTTATATGCCAATCATTCTGCATAATGGTGAGCCATCTTTTTCTAAGATGTATTCTGAAGAGCTACTTCAAGTTGAAAGCCCACCTCTGAACACCCTGAAGGTGGGGAAAAACTCAGTTTCTGATCTGAAACTTTGCAGCTGATGTAGTCTTCAACACAAAGACTCAGGGCGGGGCTCTCTTGTGAGGAGTTGCTGCTTCCCAGTGTATGTCAGTCTCAATTTAAGTCACTTCCATTATGGTCAGAGTGCCTTAAATGTAAACATCCCTAACAGGAAACATTTCATTCCTCATTGATCTTTCCTGTCAGCTTGCTTCCTCTCTCCAGTGAAGAAGTGCACCTTTGGTTTGCTTGCCATATATAGCTGGCTATTTCAAAACCAGTATTGACATTACTGAAGCCTTATGGAGCCTATCCACCAAGGGGAGTTAAGGCCTGATTTTTTCATGTCTCCTCAGCCCTTGTCACAAAGAGGAGCAAAATGCTGATAGAGTGATTGCAAGGACAGACCTGATCCCAGCAGTCCTAAGAGATGGTAAAAAGAACTTTGTAATATCACTGTACTGGCTTTGTTTCTTTGATCTAGTCTTTTCACAATCTCTCACAGAAGCCAGTGAAATTTCCCTTTTTTCTTTTGTTCTGACTTTGGTACCAAAGCTGTAGTAAATTTCTGCCTAAATCTATATTCTCTCTCCTGCGTATACTTTTTCTTGTGTTCTTATGTGTTAAGAGCTGCCTATTACTAGAGCCTTTGTGGTCATCTTCTCTTCACAAGGTTTCCACAAGCACATCACTAGCTTTGATGTCCAGTAGAATATAAAAGTGCAAGTCCACTTGCCACCCTCCATTGCACAGTATGTAAAGTAGGAAAAGAACTGAAAATCAGGGTGAAGAAATTTCTGTCTTAATTTCTCTGGTTCTTGGAATCACAGAAGGTCACAGGAGTAACCTTCGAAGGGGTGTGTTCCTTGCAAAACTTGACTCATTTCTAAGCTGAGATGAACACAGGAGGTTTTGCTGATTTGGCCAACACAGGTTGCTCTTGTAAAAGCAAATTGCCTCTGAGAATGGGCTCACAGGCTCCATCCAGGCTGGGGCAGGTGAAACTCACACTGTTGAGTGTGATCAGAGGGCTGCACGGGTGTTCTTTATTGCCATTAGATGTGTGAAAGAGCCAGCCCTCCCTAGGGCAGTGTGGGATGTAATGGTGGGCCCTTTTTCTATGCAGAGATGAGGGTTTTTTTCCTCCTAAAATGGACATCTGGTAAGCAGCAACTCCCAGCCATCCCTGACCCCTCTACAGAAGCATTCATGTGAGTACAGCATTTGACTAGTAATCTCTGAGCTAGGGTGTTTTCTGTAGCCTGTATTCTTCCTATTGGGACTGCTGATGCTTTGCCTGTTAGCAGCCTTTGGTTGTTATCTGTGTGTTTCTGGTGTATATTTAGTTAATGCAAAGCTTATATTTTTCCTCTGTTATGTTCCATTTACAAGTATTCCTTTGTACAGGCTGCACAGTGAGTGTTAACAGCACAGCCGCTTGTGTATGCAATAAATGGGTGGGGGAGAGGATACTGTACATACTAATAAACAAGCTGCCTGATTTGCTGCTATCTAGTGACTCTCACAGCCTTTGTTGAATAATGTTTAGTATACTTGGTTGGAAGAACTGTGACTGTCCAAAGGTAGTGCTAATAGGTACATCTGACTCAAAAATTATACTAGGAACTGCAGGGCGATGTATGTAGTATAGATGTTTTTAATTAAACTCTGTTCAAAAGCTGTGTAGCGCATTAAAATGATGGGATGCAAGTTGTCGACTTGCCAGTCAATCTAAAAGGGTTTCCATCTAACAGAGTGGACCTATTTGAAAAATATGGTTTGTTGAAATTCAGCACCTTTGAATAATTACGCACTAAAAGCGTCTGCCCTGTGAAGCAACACCACAATGGATGGGGTTGTGCCTGGCAGACTGAAGCTTCCTGAGTAATAAAGAGACTGTGAGACAAGTACAGTTTGTGCATTAGGACTGCTTGAGGGCAAAAGGCAAAGGGGGTGATAACACAGCAGCCTGGAGGTGCAGGACCACCGTTACATGAATCTCCACTGATCTAAAGTCTGTTCACCCTGTGAACTTTGTGATTTCTCATTGACATCAGGGACTTTGTGCAGACATGAATGGGCCATTCATGGTCATGACTACCAAAAGTTGTAGTTGTGTTTCTTGCTAAGTCATTTATATGAGTATGATTGTATTGTAGATTTATGGTAATGCAGAAGGGGTGTCTGTAGTAGATGCATTTTAATTGTGGTATGTAAGTGTGGGTTTAACTCATTACTAGTTATTTTCAGTTTGCTAATTGGGCTTTATGCAAAATAGCATTAAAGCTGATTTACAAAGAAGTCTAAGGAATTGAACAGTATCATTTCTGATTTTAATTAAGCCATTAGTAATTAAAACCACACTGTTCTGTCTTGCTTTTCCAGAGTCAAGGTTATTCATAGGTCCCATGTTAACAATGGTATTCAGAATTCTGACCATTTTGATATATTTTAGCTTAACAGCACAACTCTGAGGAAGAGTAATACTATCTACTCTGATAATCTCAAGAGGAAGGGGCCCTGGAAAAATATTGTTACCAATAACTTGGAAGAAAAATAAGAGAGCAAAATGCCTGTTGTGCGATGGTAACAACTTTTGCTCTCAGTGTTTCATATGAAGGATGTTCTCAGGTTTGCATTATCATACTGTTCATTTTAGAGACAGCAGAGAAAATGAGCAGAGTTGCACAGAGAGGCTCTGGTGTAGTAGACAAATGTGTCTTTTGACGTCGTCGATTTCTGACTGGCACTATAACTGCTGGACCTTCCTTCTTCTGCAACAATAAAAATACCAGCCCATTTTTAGGGCTTTAGTCTGAAAAAGCCGCTGGGACAGTTTCAGGCTATTGGGAACATCTGAAAGATGTCAGCCCACTCAGCATAAGCTAGCTACAGCCATTACAGCTGTGCAAAGAATGAAATATGGAACAAAACAGGAGCAGTATGTATTGCACTTTTCTTGGATCTGTAGTCCTCCTACCTGCGTCAAGTAGGGATGGGTTATTTTTATTTTTATTTTCCTATAAAAAAAATACTGCCAATATTTTTCAAATCCCAAAGGAAATTATTTGGAACACTTAAGGAAGCTGTTTCAGTCTGGTAACTTTGCAGCGTTTCCACCAGCATACAACTTCATTGTGTAATATTGTTGGGTCAGACTTCCTGTATTTACAATGAAATCAGATCCTTGTATGAATTATAATTCATGGCTGTAAGGAAGGTAGTTCTTCTGCCTTCCATGGTGTTGGAGAACTGTTATTATCTCCCAGAAGGGTCCAGAAGTGGCTGTGTAGGTACACAACAGCTGGGGAGTGCAGTCAGAGATCAGGCTGCATGTTGTTCTAGAACGGTGGTGTTAGTGTCACAGTATGTTCCAAACTTGAATAAACACTGAAGGGGG